>OY253749.1:6006987-6259419 GCA_958009045.1 Oxytorus armatus | reverse complement strand
CATTGCAACCGTTGAAAAATTGAAATTTCTCATCGGCATAGAGTGAGAAAATGATAATTCTTCCTCGTAAGCCGAGAAGTGTTCCGTCGGAACGAATTTTAACTATTTTCATATTTTTAAAATGCGATCATTCATCGGAATTGTGTTTACGAAACTAAATAGCTAATGAATTTTTTCCACTGATGATACGGAATCCCGCGAACCTATTTATCATTGACATTCGATTGAGGTTGGTGGATGGATAAAATATTCTTCGTGGTGTTTTCATCGGTGAGATTAGAACTCTCGAGGGAAAATTTCTCGCCTATCTCCCGCTCGGCCGGCCGAGCAAGTATAGAACGGTCGTTAATAATTCTCGATCATACCGTAGATACCGCCTGGGGCGCCACCGTTCGCGAACAGCTGTAGCTGAGTGTATTGGCCGCGTGTCGATGTACTCTTCGCTACCTCGGAAAATTCTATTCGTATCGTTAATTTATTTTGCGAATGTGCTCCAAGGTAACGACCAAATAGAAGGCACTGGGGTTCTGCAGATTTTTACGTGACGTTCCGAAAGAGATAAAAGGTAAGTTTAACGTGCGGATTATTGATTCGTATCTCGTCGTTTTGATAGAACCCTAATGTTTCGAGGAATTCGGGTCGTTCGTCGCGTTGATGATAATGAAAGAAACAAAACAAATTCCGTAGGAAATTCATACGCGTGCTTCGGATATAACTTTTTTTTTAATACAATATTCCCATCGATATATCATTTTGGAAAACATAAAGTCAAAGTGCATTCGTCATTAACGTATAGAGATACATTAATAACGAATGTATGTCACTAACGTATACAGATACGCTAATGACGAATGCACTTTGACGGTATTTAAAAAAACGTTATATTTGGAAAAAATAAAGTCAAAGTACATTCGTATTTTCTTCAAATATAACTTTCTTTTTAATAAAATATTTCCATAGTGTGTTCAATTAAAAAACCTTCTATAGAATATTTAATTTAAAAAAAAAGTTATATTTGGAAAAAATACAAGTTTATTTTGACCTAATTTTTTCCAAACATAACTTTTTTATTTTTTATTAAATATTCCCATAGATATAGGAAGGTACAGTTGTCATTAACGTATCTGTATACGCTAATGACGAATTAACTTTATTTTTTCCAAAATGACACGTCTGTAGGAATATTTAATTGAAAAAAAAGTTCTATTCGAAATACGCGTATGAATTTCCAACGGAATTTGTTAGGAGAGGGAAGTCTGTAGGAGAGGGAAGAAGAGAAATGTGTATAGTTGACTGGCGGCCTTCCTTAAATGTCTCTCGCACAACGTTTTACTGATAAATGTTTCAAGTACTCGCGACATAGTGTCTGTGGTTCGACGGATCCTCGGATTATCCATCGCGTTTAGTAGAGCACTCAGGTATGATTGAAATATCGATCAATTTCAATTTAATCAAAAAATATATATAAAAAAAATGATAAACACAATTTCTCGTTTCGTGGAATATTGACTAGCACTTTACGCGAAACAGGAATTCTTTCTCGGTATTTTATAAATTATGATATTAGTGGTGTCATTATTATCGTTAATAATAAGACGTGTGGTTCAGAACGCAATGACTAAGGAGGTTTTTCCGATCGCACATAGACAAAGCTTTGTCGTCGTCGAAAAAAGTAGACTTTGAATGCGTTTCAAAATGCTCCATGACATTGGAATCGGAATATTTAAAAAAATAACCGCCTGTATGTGCGCGTGTGACAGGCTCCTGAATTTAAATGACGATATTTCGATCACGACTTAAGGGGAGTAGCAAGCACTTGACCGCTGAAAATTGGTTAAAAATTCAAATGGCCTTTATGAACAATTATAAAAACATACACAATTTTTCTTGTTTTTAAGTTGTTCATCACATTTTTCTCGATGAAAATCATTGGTATTCGTAAAAAAATTTTAATAATTAAGATATATATTGCGCGTTGAAAACCCCTGCGTGTCTCGCGCATTGTTCCCTTCTTGGCACGATTCCAAGTAGCCGGATGTGAATTTTCCAAGTTTTCAAACAGCATTCCATCGGGCATATTCGCCTTCCTAGATTGAACCTAAAAATTATTAACAAAAACGTAAGAATTAGAAGAATGGCGGCTAATAATTTGAGAAACTCGAACAATTTCCTACATTAATTGTTATATCAGTACAATAAAATTAATTTCTCTATGCAGACGTCGGTTCAATTCGTTGAGAAAATTGTTATATTCATGAAAAAAAAGTCAAGGCGATATCTTCAGGCGTTCGTGAGTTATCGTGGCAAAACTAATAAAATGTTTATCACGGATGTGAATTTTTACACGACTTTGTGTTTGTTAAGGTAGTAGTCTGGTAACTTAAGCCGATTTTCATGACTTTTTTGGAGGGCGTTTTTTTGTAGGAAAGTAAGAATGAATCATTTTGGATATTTAGGATGTTTTTATTTACATATTAAAGATACAAAAAAAATGTTGTTGAAAAAATTTAATAGTCTATTATTATTTATAATTTAATAGTTTAAAAAAAGCGCGTGGGTGGCCCCGGTGATTTTGGCTCTTGATGTTATCTGAAATAAAAAATTCTTGATAATTCTTAATCTATAGACATGTCATTCTGGTCGGAACTACTGAAGTTAAATTTCATTCACTTTTTTTCCAAAGTCCGCCATTTTGTTATTTATCCATGAAATTTAACTTCAGTAGTTCCGACCAGAATGACATGTCTAAAGATTAAGAATTATCAAGAATTTTTTATTTCAGATAACATCAAGAGCCAAAATCACCGGGGCCACCCACGCGCTTTTTTTCGAGGTGCCAACTTCGATCAATAATAATAATAATAATAAACTATTAAATTTTTTCAGAAAATTTTTTTTTTGTATCTTTAATATGTAAATAAAAACATCCTAAATATTCAAACGATTCATTTTTATTTTTCTACAAAAAAACGGCCTTTAAAAAAGACATGAAAATCGGCTTAAGTTACCAGACTACTACCTTAAGAAATGTTTGTGGTTTCTCTGACTTCCGTAAGAGATCGCGAACTATACATTTTTTTCCATAAACAGAACATTATTAAACCACAATTGGTATTAAATTTGGCCAAAATCGGTTTAAGTGTTTGATCGTTATACATTTTTGAATTTTTCGATAAGTCCCTGTGGTTGCTCTAACCGCCGCATATTTTCAGATATCCGCATGTATTTTTTTACCCGAATACGGTACCATGACAAAATGTTTCGTATTGAATTTAGCGATGCTCGGGTGGAAGGAGTATCATTTTCTGAAATCTGGAATTTTTTTTATAAAAAAAAAAAATCGTGTCCCTAATGTCAATGTGTTTTAAATCTTCCAAAACAGCGAACAATCATATTTAGACAAAATGTCCGGATGATGTATGTGTGTGCGTGTGTGTGGTCGGTGCGAAAAATTGAATCAGCTGTAACTTCTAATTGGTTCGAGCTTTCGGGCTGAAAGATGGCACAAAAGTGAATCAGTATTAGCCCTTTATTCACTATGACTGTTGCGACATTTGATTAATTATTTTGGATTTTGTAAAGTTTTGAACATTTTCAAAAAAGTGGTTTGAGATCATACTTCATGCAATTTTCCAGATGTCGGTTTGGAACTTTCTACACAATTTGGCTATCATAAAAGTATAGTCGCTATTAAATTTGAAGAAAATCGATCGAGGCGTTGCAGATTTATGGATTTTTTAATTTTGCGAAAAATTGCTATAACCCTTTGTTAGGGCTCTAGTTCGTGTCATTTTTTAGACTATCGAGCCAAAACTTCGTACATCGTTTGGGTACTATTGAAGGATATTTCCTATCAAATTTGAACAAAATCGATTCGGACATTTTGGATTTATGAAATTTTGAATTTTTCAAAAATCCCATATAGGTGTTTGTTAAGACTCTAGCTTCTGTAATTTTTCGGTTATCGAGTAAAAATTCTGTACATCGATTGGGGTGACGATCAAAGAATACTTCGTATTGGATTTTAAAAAAATCAATTAAGACGATATACGGAGTTTTCAATTTTTTAAATCTAGATGCGTTTATCAACGCACTAGTTCGAGCAATGCGAGACTTTTTTTTCAGATTTAATTTTATTTTTCTGCATAGTCTCCTTGTAAATCTACTTCTCCCAGCGATGCTCCCATCTTTTTAATCCGTCCAAATAGTACTCGGCGTTTTTCTCTGCAAAATGGTTGTTTATAAAGGTGATGGCCTCCTTATTCGACGAAAATCTCTGTCCTCCGAGCGCGACTTTTAGCTTAGGAAGCAAAAAAAAGTCGCTTGGGGCTAGATCTGGTGAGTAAGGAGGGTGGTCAAGCAGTTTAAATCGTAATTTGGATTTTCGCCATGGCAACCGCTGAGGTGTCAGACGGCGCCTTGTCTTAGTGAAATAAATTTTTTTTTCTGCAAATGTGGTCGTTTTTTCGCAATTACTGCCTGCAGCTTGTCAAGTAATGATGCGTAGTATGCTCCTGTAATGGTTGTTCCTTTTTTAAGATAATCGGTGTTAAGATGACTCCATGACTATCCCAAAAAACAGTCTCCATCACTTTCCCAGCCGAAGGAACAGCTTTTGCCTTTTTTGAAGCCGATTACCCCTTCGTAGTCCACTGTTTTGACTGTATTTTTGTTTCTGGAGTATAATGGTGTATCCAAGTTTCATCTACAGTAATTAATCGGCCCCCAAACTCTGATTTATTGCGCCTAAACAGAGCGTTGGAAATGCACATTCGAAACACGCTTTTGGTCCAAAGCGGGCAAACGCGGCACCCAACGCGCGGATAAGTTTCTCATCCCTAAAGCTTGTTTCAATATGTGACAAACACGTTCTTTAAACATATTCATAGCCTCTGGTATTTCTCTAACTTCAATTCGACTGTTGTCTAGGACCATTTGGTGAACTTGAGCGATGTTATCCTCAGTGGTTGCACTTTTTGGACGTCTCGTACGTTCATCGTCTCCAAAGCTGGTACGGCCACGTTTAAATTCAGCCACCCAAAATTTCACGGTGGTAAATGATGGTGCAGACTCCCCGTACACGGTGTCCAACTCGTCTTTGATTTGCGTAGGCGTATTGCCTTTCAAAACCAAATATTTAATGACAGCTCGATACTCGATTTTTCCCAAAACAATGTTGTTAGTTGATAAAACGATGCAAATTTATTGTATCGTTCTCGACTTTGGCTTCTTCGTCGCTGAAGCACGCGTGAGATTTCGAGAAAACAATTTGCGCGTATAAATTTGCATTTTTTTTACCCTGCATCCTAGATTTTTGTAAAAATTGAAAATTCACGAAATCAATGGAGTTTCATCGATTCTCGCGAAATTCAATCCCAATTATTTTCCCACGATACTCTATCTTTGTACATAATTTCACTCCGATATCTAAAAATGTCCCGAGTTGGGGCTGTCAGTTACGCTTTCGGACAAACTCGAAATTGCATAAAATCGGAAATGTTTCATTGATTCTCGCGTTTCATCAATTCTCGGTTGATATTCTTGGCCGATATTCACGGTTGATTCTCGAAATATCAACGCACTTTCAATAATAGTCATGTAGCATGGTCTCTAACAGGTTGTGACCATGAAATCCCATGATATTTCCAGGTTTTCTAGGTGAAAATCACAAAATATTTATGATATTCTTTCGTTAATTTTTATCAAACAAGTATCAAAATAACAAAATGGGCAACCAATTAATATAGCATGAAGCTATTATTTGTTTACACACATATATATTATATATTGGGGTTTAAACATAAATCCCGCCGTTTTTCAATTAAACAAAAATAAATCTCTTTTAGTTTATGGTACATTCCATTTTATTCGAAGTATTGTCCTTCAAAAGCTACGACCTTTTGTCATCTTTCACGCAACAAACGGATTCCACGCCAATAGAAATCGTTGCCATTTGAGGCAATCCATTTTTTGATATCATCAAAAGACTTGAAATGCTGTGACGACAAATCATTCTCAATCGCAAATGATAATCAGGCGGTGCTAAGTCCGGTGAATACGGCGGGTGAGATAAGACTTCCCAGTACATGTCCTTTAAACACTTTTTTACGACTTTTGCTACATGTGGCCGAGCATTGTCACGGAGCAAAATCAGTTTGTTATGACGTTTGGTGTACTTAGGTCGCTTTTATTTCAATTCCTGGTTTAGTTTCGATTCATTGGTGTTTATAGCGAACGGCTGTGATCGTTTCACCCGGTTTCAGTAACTCGTGGTACAACATACCTTCGTGATCTCACCAAACAGACAGCATCATTTTTTGACCAAGAATGTTTTAGCGTTGATGAATCTGGTCCACCTGGCAGTACCCATGGTTTTTTTCGTTTGGGATTTTTATATTACACCCATTTCTCATTGCCAGTCACGATGCGATGTAAAAATGACTTCCTTTCGGATCGTTCAAGCGGCAATTCACAAATCGTTTTTCGCTTTTCGAATTGTCTCTCGTTTAATTGACTGGTTCAAAAAGCGGGAAATTGGTTACCACAGTAACCAATTTCCCGCTTTTTGAACCAGTGCAGGATTATGTAAACATTTACTATCTTCTATTTCAGTAACGTTTAATGTATCAGACAATTCTTCTGACTGTTCTTCTGTCAAGAGTCTGACATCGATCTTCATCGAGTAAGGCCTCCAATTCTTCATCTTCAAATTTTTTTCGGCTGTCCCGGACGTTCGTTGTCTTTAAGGCCAAAATCGCCACATTTGAATTGTCTAAACCAATCTCTGCACGTTTCCTCAGACAGAGCATGTTCACCATAAGCTTTTTGAAGCATGCGGTAACTTTCTCCAGCACGTTTTCTTAAATTGAAGCAAAATAGCAAAGCTTCCCGCATATGCTATTTTGTTGGTTCGAAATCTGACATTTTCGATATTATAAAAAAGTGGTGTGTACAAGTGAATTCACTCTCGAATACTGAATATTTTAGTTTATGTCCAATACTTCACCACAGCATAGTTTTAGTGTTACTTGTATAAAAATAATACTAGTTACGCCATCTCATATGAAACACCAGGAATTAAGTTTAAAACCCAATACATATTTTAAAAATAATTCAACAATTTTTCATTAAAAATGATCTTCGGTCAAACCGAACGATAGTTTTGTTTACAAAGTATGTATCAATAACTATCACATTTTGTAGCTGCGAAATCTTAAAAAAGTAAGAAAACAAACATTAGGGACGTTGGGAATGTTCTATCTCTTCCTCAATACGACTAGTTTCTCATAAAATTTCGTTCATTATCTTTTTTTTTGCCTCTGACTCTTTGCATGCTTCTATGTAACGTCGATTATTTGTCTTCGACTTTTATGCCTCTCCAATATCCATTGTGTCTAACAAATTGTGACCATGAAATTCCGTGATATTTCCAGGTTTTCCAGGTAAAAATCACAAAATTTCCATGATCCTTTTTCTTCGTAGGTTTTTACATATGACCCTTCCCGATTTCCCTCCTATCACTTCCTACCCGCACCATGCTAAGCGAACCTAACTCCCGTAGCATTGGCAGCTGCGGAAAACCCATGCCGATACAGACGGCTTGTATTTTTTTTAATGACTTTCAATTGTTTTACCATGGGAAACTCGGAAAAGCTGCCTTCCGCTCGGTAGTCGGCATGCAAGCCGGTGCACGGCTAAGCGGTGGCCCATTCCAGTACTGACTGCGGTCAATATTACTTAAGGGGGGGGTAAGGTTTTAAAGGCGAAAAAAAAGCATATTTTTATGATTTTTTTGCGGCGACATGAGTAATATAATTTTATTAAATAGAATTACATATTATTGTACAACTATTGAAGTATCTCAGAAAAAAATTTTTATGAAAAATATTGATAAATAAGCCGGTGACGTTGAATCTCCAGAGGCGCCTTGAAAAAAAGTGGTTTTGCGGGTGAACATTATAACTCGTTACCGGATCATCCGAAACAAAAAAATTGATATGCATTTTAAAGGTGATGCATTTCTCGAGGTAATCAGGAAGAGTTTTTTTTTTTTTTTCTATTTTTTGCAGCACTTGGAAGTGAAAAACGCAATTTTAGCTCGAAAAATCGCGCTTAATTTGTTATTAAAAAATTGAAAAAATTGAAAAAAAACTCCTGATTACCTGTTGATTGATGTGAAGGAGTAATGTTTAAATTTTCAAAAGGATCGGTTCAGTAGATTTTGAGTACTAATGTTCACAAACTTCAAAAATGACGTTTTCGGGAAAATCGATTTAAAGTTTTCACGTATCACGGCCGGTTGTTTGAAACGCTGTAACTCCGTTAGTTTTACTTCGATTGACTTAAAATTTATACACAATATTCTCGACAAATTGTTTATTCAGAAAATTTTTTTTTTTTAAATGCAAAAAAAATAATTTTAACCCCCCCCCAACATGAGATCGCCGAAGCCACGCACTGGCCACGCGTCTACTGTTATCGGTTAATACTGATAACTGTTGATTACTGTTAACGTAAATTTTTGTTTTTTTTTTCCAGATTACGACGGTCTTTTTCATCTCGAACAGATTGTATGTTCGGTAACGTACCAATACCTACAATTACTTGACTCTCATTACATTAGTACCATCACCATTAGTGTTGATAAGAAGTGTATCAAATCATTGTTGTTTTTTGTCCTGTATTGCATTTGTGTGTTGATTCGACGTGTTGCATTTACGATCCAAACGTGGGATCAATGTTCGAAGAAAAGAATTTCGTAGCACATGTTAAGGGGAGAATAATTCACGTACATTATTATTTCAGAACAAAAAAATGGATTGCGCGAATGCCCTAAAGGGTATAGTCAATAACACGTTCAAAGAGAAGGAACCATGGCAAATAGTGACCGTTACGACAACCGCCGTACTCGGAGCAGTTTGGATCTGGAACTTTATCTTCCAAGATGAGAGTTAGTTAATTGTTTGTTTTTTTCGAGATATATTTTAAGTCCGCGACAATCATTGGGATTATTAGCTGCCTTCATCAAGACAAAACTGTAAACCATTGAAAATGTCATCGTTGCGTAGAAAATTTGATGTGAAGTACGATCTAGAGCAGTTTAATGGACGCCCGAATGACAATATCGCTATTTTACGCGTCTGTGGTCATTTATAACGAAACATTGTAGGTGTTTACGAAAGAGGAAAACGTCAATTGTTTAATATAATTAAACGTATTCCATCGGTGAAAAAAAGGTTGAACACCGAACTGAATAACATTCATAAAACCTTCGAAAACGACATACTGCACAGACTCAAAGACGTTGGCTTTGTGACGAAAATCCCCGAGAGAGGAATGACTTCCGAGGAGATTTTGAACAAAATTAAGGAATACACGGATTTAGGTGAGATGATTTAGACCCACGAATTCAACAAGGCACTGTTTTTCGATAACGGGGCTTTTCAATTTGGGTGTGTGTGTATATTTTCAGGAAGTTACGATTGGAAAGGTGGCAAAGTGTCGGGAACCGTTTACACAGACAACAAAAAGCTCATTGACTTAATAGCCGATGTTTATGGCATAGCTTCGTACACAAATCCGCTTCACCCGGACGTTTTTCCGGGAGTGTGCAAAATGGAAGCCGAAGTAGTGCGGATTGGCTGTCATTTGTTTCACGGTGACGACGAATCGTGCGGAACTGTGAGTCATATGTTGAAAAATTAACGAAATTTCTGCGTCATACAGTGGTGCACAGGTTCAGGACCATGGATTATATGCACCGAACGTATTCGAAATCGGACTAGATTCTCTCATCTCATTGGTCCATGTCACAATACACGGACCAATGGGATGGAAGAATCTAGTTTTAAAGATTTCAATTCCTAACGTTCGATCTGTAATTTATTTGCCAAGTAAACCTCGCATCGTCGGCTTCGTCGACACGCTCGGGAGATTCTTCTAGATGCATCTTGAATCAAGAATGCTAATAAAAAGTTAATTTTGTAGTTAATTAATATAGCACAAACTTTTAGGGAAATATATAGGTACAGTCTGTTCAAGAAGAAAAAGACCGTCATAATCCGGAGAAGAGAAATTTAGATAAATTTTTTTTTTGTTATCAAAGTACGTATTATCTATTGCGCAATTACCTAATATCTCGTCCAATCCCGTTCATTACTGATTATACAATAGTAGCTTGACACCTTTTGCCATTCTTTCGACGAGATTTTCTGCTTCACCGTGTACTCTGACTTTTCTTTTAGCTTCATTTCCACGTACGATTACACATTTTCAATGGGTTTAGCATCCGGAGACATTGCCGGCCATTTCATCGTTATGACGTTACTTTGTTGTCTCTACGCATTGCACAATTTGCCGCAATGTTTAGGGCCATTGTCTTCTTGCAACACCCAACTTGTTTTGTCAAAACCAAAAAACTTTTCAGCACACTTCAACTAGCATTTCTGGTAGATGGTGCGCATTTTCTCGGCACTTAAATTGTTCGTAAACAGAAGGGGGTAACCAAAATCGCGTTTACAAATGTATCCCCAAACGTGCATTCTCACAGGGTGTTTCACTGTGCGCTGACGAATCCTATTACTCTTCGTCGACTGAGCGTTTGATAAGGAAGACCATGCCCAGAAAGAAGACTGGTCCATGAAGATAATGCCCCAATCTTGACTCGAATTTTCCTTTGTCCACGCCAATCGTTTTTCCACGTGCTTTTCTGACAATAATGGTTTTTTTCAAAGTTGATGAAAAAGATACGTTTTTTTCGCACAGGCGACTTCGAATCGTATTTAGAGAGACCTCAATTTGTTTTTTGCGGAATTTCTTGCGGGTTGAAAAAGACGT
Organism: Oxytorus armatus; assembly: GCA_958009045.1. Lineage (NCBI taxonomy): Eukaryota > Metazoa > Arthropoda > Insecta > Hymenoptera > Ichneumonidae > Oxytorus > Oxytorus armatus. The sequence goes on along the minus strand of OY253749.1, from coordinate 6,248,583 downwards.
AAGATCGTTTTATCTTTCTTCGTTGTTGTCACGCGGACTGGTCTCCTTTCCGGTGGATCGTCAACATTTCCAACCTCCAAATATCGCTTTATCAACGTCTCAACGAATGCGTCTGACTTCGGCATATACTTTGGAGCCGCTTTACGAGGTCTGTTCACAAAGTATCGCGAATTTTGAATTTCCGCGGGCTACGTATATTCGATTTTCGATTTCTTTGTGGCGTTAGGTTGGTACTCATGTCCCTCACTTATGCTGAAAAACACGGCCATTTTGAATGTTTAGTTAATTGTTGACAGCTGTTTTGGTTAGACGTGTTTTGGCTTGTCTTCGATTTTTGCCTATTTCAAAAAAACAGCTTCCATTGCGATAATTGAGCTTTGGTTTGTACGTCATAACCATAAACCCATTGTCGTCACCAGTTATGACCCTCTGGAGCAAATTTGGGTCGTCGTGTATTGGTTTTTGTGGAAGCCAGGTGAATAAATGAGACAGACTTATATATGGGCAATTGAACTTTCATGTTAATTAGAAGTGTTCTCACTTGGAGAGCAGTCGAAGAACAACTGAATAAAGAACGACGAACTCACAAAGACCACAGTCTATATATCATGGTTTCTTTCTTACCAGGCTTTATCATGTGTTTATATTATTTAGTAAACATTCGTATGGCGTTCGTCGTAAGACCTCACAAACGGTCTCTCCAGGAAGTGTGATCTCATAGTATAATAATTCTATGTTATATAGTTCAATAATAATATCGTATTGTTTTCGCTCATTTCACTACTCCCACTCAAAAATAATATCGATTTAAAATAGTAGTGGTGTATATCATATATTGTATCAGGGGGAAATTACAGAGATGGTCCAACATTCGTTGCAAGGATTCGGAAAACCCCTGATCGAAAATCCAACCAGACCATAAATTCGATCATTGAAAACATAAGTTAATACATAGTTTGATCAATACATTTGTTGTCTCTTAAAATTATGTATTCAACCACAAAAGTGGTTTTGATGAATTAAATTTCTTCCAGGCCAATTTGTTTGCGGATCTTCAGAAACTGCGTAGCAGGTAGTGACTTTGTGAAAGCATCCGCCAATTGTTCACCTGTATGAATATATTCAAGAATTACTTTCTTTTCTTCAACTTTTTCTCTCGAGAAATGATATTTGACATCGATATGCTTTGATCGTTTGTGATCTGTTGGGTTATTTGCAATTGCAATACATCCATTGTTATCTTCAAAAATAGTTATGGGTTTTGTTGGTCCCATTTTTATACCAGTGAGGAGTTATCTAAGCCAAACAGGCTTCTTTAACCCCTTCGAATAGTGCCATATTCTCAGCTTCTGTAGAAGACGTTGCAACTGAGTTCTGTCTTTAAGTATTCCAACAAATTTTGTTTACATCGAACAATTTGAACAAATACCCAGTGGTACTTCTACGATCAATTTCATTGCCTGCCCAGTCAGAATCAACATAGTCGATCAACATATCTTCGTAATCATTTCGTTTAAAAATCAATTTCATGTTCAATGAGCCTTTAATGTAGCGTAGGACTCTTTTCAAACATTTCCAGAGCTCTTGATTATTTTTAACCTGATATCGACTTAATAGATTGAGAGCTGTACATAAATCAGGTCGTGTACACAACATTGCATACATTAAACAACCGATAAGGTTTTTACATGGCGCCTCGTTATATTCGTCAGAGCCTAAAGCTATGTAATTTTATTTTGGTTCCAATGGAGTACTAACAGCTTTACAATCACTCATGTTAAATTTCTTCAAAACATTTTGTAAATATCTACTCTGATCTAACGTGATGACTTCTCCCTTTTTCTCGATATTTATACCCAAGAAAAATTTAACTTCATTCATATCCACCTTTGAGAATTTTTTCATTAAATATTGTTTGAAATTTTTCATTGTTTTTTTTTTCATTTTTCGTTTTTTTTTTGGTTTCTTCAAGAGTGGCAATTAAAAGATCATCAACATACAATATTACATAAAAGTTTTTAGTGATATCGCCTCTGTCAAGGAAATACAAGCAACGATCTACAGACGAGTTGCTGAAACTGTGTTCTTTTAAGGGTGAACACCACTGTGACCCCCTGTTTTTTTTCACATTTTTCAAGAATTTTTTTTTGTGGGAAAAAAAAGAGATATTCGAAAAATTTGGTTGGGTCTTGTTCCTTGTTTATTAATGTATCAAAAAACATTTTTTTCACATTTTTCCCGCCGCATAGTGGCGCTGGGGAAGCTTTCGCGTCAGGTGCTGTCATCTCCGCGGCACGCAGCAGAACTCTCTTCAACGTCGATCTGAAAAAAAATACCGAGTGTTTTCGTTAATAATATGATATTTTGAAGAGAAGTACATAGGGATTTGGAAAAATATTGTTTTAAAAAAAATAGGCACGCCTTTGAAATTAAATGAGCAAAATTTCTCGTCGAAAATAGGCTATAACTTTTATAGTTATTGAGATATCGAAAAAATCCTATGTAGTTCTCTTCAAAATATCATATTATTAACGAAAACACTCGGTATTTTTTTTCAGATCGACGTTGAAGAGAGTTCTGCTGCGTGCCGCGGAGATGACAGCACCTGACGCAAGAGCTTCCCCAGTGCCACCGTGCGGCGTGGAAAATGTGAAAAAAATGTTTTTTGATAGATTAATAAACAAGGAACAAAATCCAAAAAAATTTTTCGAATATCTCTTTTTTTTCCCACAAAAAAAAATTCTTGAAAAATATGAAAAAAAACAGGGGGTCACAGTGGTGTTATCCCTTAAACTTATTCTTTCGCGTTTTATCGTGAACATACACCGTCGACATGAAAATTCTGAGATACTCTAGTCTAGGCTTTCTGTTATGCCATAGTTCGTAAGGAGTTTTATTCTCTGAAATGGCTTTAGTCGGTGTTATGTTTAGTAAATATACCGCCGTTAGAATGGCTTCCCCACAAAATTCTTCTCCCAAGTTTGCACCGTGTACCATTGCGCGTGCTTTTTCAACCAATGAACGATTCATTCGCTCGGCAATAGAATTTTGTTGAGGGGTATATGGTACTGTGAGATGATATTGTATTCCCTTTTGCACACAAAGATCTTTGAACTCACTAGACATCTATTCTCTCCCGTTATCACAATATAGCTGAGCAATTTTTGAATTAAAATGCGATTCACTTTTTGCTACAAAATCTTGAAATGTTTTAAGGTAGTTCTAACACAAGAAATAGGAGGGGATAGAAGGAGCGGTGCGTGAGGCGGGCAGCCACGTCGCGCAGCGACGTTGTCATGCTCACGAGTTCTTCTAGCCTCAAAACAATATTTTTTCAATAATCCATACTTTTTTACTGTATGGTCGAAAATTTACTGTAAACTATATGTTAATCTTCATCTACTAAACTACTTTCGTGCCAAATTTCAAGAATTTTTCATTACTCCTTCGTACATTTTGGTGACTGAATATCCGGAAAGTGCTCATTTCGTACGGTATAGGTATACGTTCGTATGCAAATTTTGCAATTTTTGATAAACGATATCTTGAAAACGGTACGGTGAAACAGTCTCAAATTTCGCACAAGTATTCTTCAGTACTTTTTCTAGGTTTTCCCAAAAACTCATTAAATTTGCATTACTTCTTCATTTGTGTTAGAACTACCTTAAACACATTGGATTTATGATTTAGTAGATAAACAACGGTATAGTGAGTGAATTCATCTATGAAAGTAACAAAATAATTTTTGTCATCGATGGTTGTGGGTATAATTGGTCCACACACATCCGAGTGAATAATTAATAGAGGCCTTGTAACGTGAGATCTGTCTTTTGCCTTTGAGACAGGGAGACGGGCTGGTTTCCCATATATACAAGCTTCACAAATTTCGTTCGGGGGATTTACAGTCTCGAAACGTTTACTACTTGAGAAAAAATTATTTCTTTTCATTTCTAGAAATTTCGATTTGTCAATGTGGCCTAAACGTTCATGCCAAAGCCTGTATTGGTTTAAAGATGTGTTTTTATCCACAGTAGCCTGATTACACATTTTCTTAGGTATTACAAAATCGATACAAGTCAAATTATTCAGTGACTTACCAGTTGCAATGATTTTGTCACCTTTCTCGATTGTTACCTTTCCATTTTCTTTGAAAATTACACTCATACCAGATTCTTGAATCCGGTCCACTGATAATAGATTGTAGGGAACCTCAGGCGAAGACAGTACGTCTTTCAGAGTGCCGGATACTCCCTGATTAGTTTTCACAGTAATGATCCCTCTCTTGGTTGCAGTAATTGTGTTGCCCTTCTTTGCCACCGTGATTTCAACGGGTACGTTTAAATCTATCACAACTGAAAAAACATCGACTTGATTAGTCAGATGACCAGTTGCACCAGAATCAAGTATGAACGTCAACTTATCTGGTACTCTCGCTTGATCATCGAGTAAACATCGCACACCACTCATGAAAGCAAAATGACCATTATCCTCGTCAATTGCAACACTCTGAAGTGTTCTAGAACGGCCGTTGGATGTATGTGTTTGTTTTTTATAGAAGAAACAGTCATTTCTCTCGTGATTCTTCCTGCCACAATAGTCACACCTTTTCATGGCTGTGTTGTTATAACTCTTTCGATAACTTTGGATTTTCACAGGGTCGAATCCTCGTGTAGATTTATTCGAATACTTTTGTTTGAAGTTTTGTCGATAATTTTTAAATGGCTTTCGTGTTCCATAACTTTGTTTCTGCGTTTTCTCTGGAGGTTGAATCTCTGCTTGCAATACATTTCCACTTGTATCATTTCTTTCACTTTGCAATTTAATTTCAAAATCCAACAATCTAGTCTTAATAAATGCCAAATATAAGTTTTCGTCAGAGAGTGTTTGGATCGCAGTAGTAACTGAGTCATATGCATTTGGTAGTGTCATTAGAAGTCTCGCCACTTTACTCGTTTCATTCATCAGTGCTCCAGCAGCCTGTGCTTCAACAATCATTTCGTCGAAGAGTATGAAATGCTTTGTCAAAGCATCTTGTTTAAATTTCAAGCCCAATAATTTCTTCTCGATTGCTAGTTGAGTGGCCAAACTTTTTCTCTCATATGTCTCATCCAGTCTCTTCATTATGTCTCTTGTCGCATCAGTCTCCTTAGCACACCTAAGCATGGAATCATCTAAGTATTCAATTATTATTCCTTTTGCAATCTTTTTAGATTTTTCCCATGCAGCATTTGGTGCTTCAGGGCGTTCATCAGTTAAAACTTGTAATGCATTCTCTTCATCAATGAGAGCTCGAATTCGAAATTTCCAGATACTGAATTTTTTACCATCAAAGGGTTTAATGTTCCTCTTTGTTTTCTTTTTATCGTCACCCATTGTCACTTTAACTTTTTGCTCACTTGAGTCAAACAGTCAATTTATATTTTCACCAAAACAAAACTTCACATCAAATTACATAAAAATCCAGATCACTTCAAATCGGTGCCTGGGCCTATAACCTATTGGTTTTTGTGGAAGCCAGGTGAATAAATGAGACAGACTTATATATGAGCAATTGAACTTTTATTTTAATTAGAAGTGTTCTCACTTCGAGAGCAGTCGAAGAACAACTGAATAAAGAACGACGAAGTCACAAAGACCACAGTCTATATACCACGGTTTGTTTCTTTCTTACCAGGCTTTATCATGTGCTTATATTATTTAGTAAACATTTGTATGGAGTTCGTCGTAAGACCTGACAAACGGTCTCTCCAGGAAGTGTGATCTCATAATATAATAATTCTATGTTATATAGTTCAATAATAATATCGTATTGTTTTTGCTCATTTCAATATCGTGAACCGAGTCCAACAGCTCCTTAGCAATGTTAACGCGACACTGTTTTTGTTCGAAATTGAGCAATTTTGGCACGAATTTCGTGGCGACCCGTCTCATGCCCAAATCATTGGTAAAAATCGAATAGCACGAGCCAATCGATATTTTTAGTTCCTCAGCAACTTCTCTAACGGTGATTCGACGATTGGCCAATATTATTTTCTTCACTTCATCAATGTTTTCGTCTGTTGTTGATGTGCTCGGGCGTCCGGAACGCATTTCGTTGTTCGCATCTTCTCGGCCCTCTGAGAACATTTTGTACCACCGATAAACGTTGCTTTGGTCCAAAGTAGCTTCACCATATGCCACAGTCAACATTCGGAATGCGTCCGCGCACTTAATTTTGTTTTTCACACAAAATTTGATACAGATTCTTTGACCCATTTTGTGGAATAAGCAAAAATCGAAGACAAGCCAAAAGACGTCTAACCAAAACAGCTGTCAACAATTAACTAAACATTCAAAATGGCTGATTGTTTCAGCATAAGTGAGGGACATGAGTACCAACCTAACGCCACAAAAAAATCGAAAATCGAATATACGTAGCCCGCGGAAATTCAAAATTCGCGATACGTTTTGAACAGACCTCGTATACGTTAGTTTCGGTCCTTTGGCATGATTCACTAAAAACACCGTCTCGTATCGCTCCAGAAATTGTGCACTCATTGCAAGGATAACGAATTCACTGATATCAACAACGTAATGTGCCGAGAAACTATATATTGCGCAAAAGAGCACGAAACAAAGATTCAAACGAATAAGGACAGATGGCGCTGCGGTGGCTCCGTACCAAATGACGGCCGCTGCTTTCTTGTTAAACAGACTGTATAATCGATTGTTCGTTCGACGATAATACACGTTTTATTATCTTTCATAGGCGGCTATAAATAACGCCATTTGCAGAGTTTGGATAAATTCTTATAAACCGCTATTTCGTACTGTCTGAGAACTCTAATGTCTATTCCAAAACGACTAACGCAGAGTAGCCACGAAGTCCTCTTATCACGAATGCGTAGCTTCTCAGGGAACTTTGCAGAGACTCCCAAATCTGATCTCGAAACTTTACACAATGACAGTCACAAATGTGTTTAAACTTTTTTCTGTTTTCCCCCCTGAACTTACTATTGGCGCCTCGTGCTATATGCAGATGACCACTGGTGGCACAGAGTCAATACTATTGGCGTGTAAGACATGGAGAGACTACGCTCGAGATGTCAAGGGCATAAAGAAACCCGAAATGGTGATGCCGGTTACGGCTCACACGGCTTTCGACAAAGCCGCGAAATATTTGAAAATTCGCATCAGAACAGTTCCCGTTAATCCTAACAGCTTTACTGTCAGTATTGAATCGATGAAAAGAGCAATTAACGGGAATACAATAGTGGTGAGTTCTCGAGTAATTTCTCAACGGCCGTAATCGCTTTTTGCTTTTGATGTTATTAAAATCATACGGGGATTTATTCGAGCCTTTTAGCTGTACCACTTCCTGAACTATACAAGCTATCGACTGTTCTAGCTCATTGGCTCTGCTCCAAACTTTCCTTATGGTACGATGGACAATATTCAAGCGATATCGGAACTCGGAGTAAAGTACGACATTCCAGTTCACGTGGATGCTTGCCTCGGAGGTTTCTTGATATGTTTCATGCCCGAGGCGGGCTTTCCCGTAGAACCGTTCGATTTTACCTTACCGGGAGTGAGAAGTATATCCGCCGATACGCACAAGGTAACGCAGAGCGAGGGACAGGGAAACAATTATCATTGAGTTACCGGAAGGGAATATTAAGATCGTCCGTCCGTAATGTAAGATTTTGCCCATTCTCCTTCCAGTACGGTTACGCGCCCAAAGGATCCTCCATTGTTCTGTACAAAGAAAAGAAATACAGGCATTATCAGTACACGATAACGACCGATTGGCCAGGCGGTATTTACGCCTCACCGACGGTGAATGGTTCACGAGCAGGAGGTATCATAGCCACTTGCTGGTCGTCGATCATGTATTTTGGATTAAATGGCTATGTCAAAGTTACGAAGAGCATCATTGATACGACCCGATACATCGAGTCCCAGTACGTAACTGATTAAATTGTACTTTAACCGTACTCACCGTCGCAAGTAACTCGAAGTAATTAATCCATAGGAAAAAAAATGGTTTTACGAAGAAAAATAATTGATTCGTGAAATTTTTTCACCGAATATTAACGACACTTTTCGAGATTCGGAACTTGTTTTTCGGATGATTTTGATTTGAGCATGGGATTGGATATATCTGATTTTTTACAGCCTGAGAAAAATGAACGACATCTTTATCTTCGGTACGCCGGTAACGTCGGTAATAGCATTGGGATCGGATAAATTCCACATTTATCGACTCTCCGAGGGACTCGGTAGGAAGGGCTGGAACTTGAATCCCCTGCAATTCCCGAGTGGTATTCATTTGTGCGTTACAGAAGTGCACACGCATCCGGGCGTTGCCGATGAATTTTTGAACGACGTACGAGAGATTTTGGCGGAAATTGCCAAAGATCCGGAAGTGCAGGTCGAGGGAATGGTGAGAGATGCTTCTGTTTACGTGGTATTATTTTCATTATATCATTGTTTTAACAACAAATTTTGTTTATGGAATGAATTTTTTTTAGCTCGCGATGTACGGTATGAGCCAGGGATTGCCCGATCGCAGCGTCGTCGGGGATTTTGCGAAATTGTTTCTCGATTCCGTGTACGCCACGCCGTGCAACGAGCAATCGTGAATTTTCGTCCAGAAACCACGTGAATTAATTGTGCCAAGAAAAAAAAAGAACAATCGCTGAAATCGTTGCTCAATGGACTCATTCGCGGAGGAAATAAACCAATATTTCGATTTCGTATTAAGATTTCAGGATCAGGTTGTTTTTGCAATCGTTATACAATTGTACCTGCGAGAATCTTATAATACAATTATCATTCCATTTGTAATCAAAGAACTTTTGACACATCCATGACCACAGCCATCCTTTTACATATGTACATTTATAGATGAAGGCTCGTTCTCCAAAACTTCGATTTTCAATATTCCAAAAAAAAAAAAAAAACACTTGTGTATTACTTCTTGCGGATTGTACGGAAATTTAGCAAGGCAAACAGAATTTTGCCATTTGTTCATGACAATGTGTTGTTTACAACGAAATTTTACAGAAATCGTTGGAGATAGAGAAAAAAAGTTCCGAACAAAAAATGTATTTTCTTTCATAAAAAACATTTTTCGTTTGAAACTTTCTTTTCTGTCTCCAACCAATTTTGCACGATCGTAATTTAAACGATTAAATTGTTATATACAAATAGACGGCATATGATTTGGTAAAAACGGTTATCGTATCAGTGATAAGTGACCTCGAAAACGTAAATTCCAATAGTAAAAACTGCTGAACAAAAAAATAATTTTCATAATGAAAAAAAAATGTTCCTAAAAGTTTCCTAAAAAACGGCTTTTATTAGCTCCCTTAATTGTTCCATTTGTATAAATTATCGTCATGCATGTTGTTACGTTAAAAGTGGAGTTTTTGGAAACTATTAATTTTTGAAGAACGTTACGTTGAATTTGACTGAGACTCTCTAGTCAAGGAGAAAAATTCTCCCCTTACTACTGGAATCAATCTCAAACGTATCTAGCCATTTTTGATTCTAACCTTTCGGAAAGTTACTCGGGATAGACTTCTAGGAATACACTCGTTTAATTTGTTTAGGGTATTATTTATTTTGGTTTGAAAAGAAATTTTATTGCTTGGTTGACGATTTTTTCCGACACTACCGTGGGTCAGTGAGATGTAGAGGACTGTGAATTCGGTGACGATACTAATTTTGAGCAAAATATTAAATTAAGAGGCACTTATCTTGCTTGAGTGGTGTTGGCGAAGGAGGCAGGTGATTGTGAAAATGGATGAATGAGCGGTCGTTTGCGCGCCACAAAATGTATTTAGGAAGATAAAGATGAGTACTAAACCGAACGTTAACTACCAACTCATAGTTTAACGTGTACACAATTTAGATTCTGAACTTTGCTATAATCTCTGACGCGTTTTATAATTTTGAAACTTATAATTTAGGAAGTTATCAGAACTTCAACTGGAGTCGACACGAGGAAATTCTAGACTTCACCAGATAATTTCCCAAAAAAAAAGAAAAAAATACTTCGCGCGAAGAAATATTTTACGTTCCCAGTTCGCATCAGCTCAGGGTTGCTTGAGACTAAAAATCGAAAAAGCGTTCGAAAAAGTACTCCAATCAGTTTCTTGAACAGTGTTTCACGTTCCGTAACCCCCTGATGTTTTGACCCAGGTGATTGGGAACGTGCCCCTGATGTTTTGAACCAGTTCTTATTTCCTATGATGGAATTTCAAAAAAATGTATATACAGGGTGAGGCACTAACTGTTGCCACGTAGAATAACTCCGAAAGTACGATAGTAGTAGAAAATTTTTTGAAACACAAGTTGCATGGGACAACGGGGGCTATCATATGGCGTTAGTTTTTTGTTGCTAGGTGGAGTCGCATCGGAGATTTCAAGGTCAACTTTGTTTTTTTAGATAGAATGGTATGTTTTGGTACTCATTTTCTGATATGGGCTATCGAGACAAATCCAATGATATTAAAAAAAAAAAAATTTGATTTTTTTTTTTTTTTTTTTTTTTCAGGATATCTTTCAGCGTATAAATCTCCAGCTCTCACTGAATTTTTCTGACATTCTCCGTAAATTAGAAGCATATCGGTTTGTTCTTCAAAAGAATACGACATCATTTACATTCGCTTGATGCAATGATACTGGTCTTACCATTCTTACTATCGTTGTCTCGTACAAGACACAATACAATGTAATTCATTGTACGATACAATGTAATGTAAATGTGCGTTAATAGTAAATATTTACTAAAGATAACGTTTTCATCAAACCTACAATGTACCGTGTAAATACACGGTCAAATTTTGCACGATATGCGAGAGAAAAAAATTTTTTTAAACAAAAAAAATAAAAAATAAATAAAAAAAAACATCATTGGATTCGTCTCGATAACCGCTACCAGAAAATAAGTACCAAAACATAGCATTCTATCTAAAAAAACAATGTTGACCTTGAAATCTCCGATGCGACTCCACCTAGCAACAAAAAACTAACGCCATATGATAGCCCTCGTTGTCCCATGCAACTTTTGTTTCACAAAATTTTCTACTACTATCGTACTTTCGGAGTTATTCTACGTGGCAACAATTAGTGCCTAACCCTGTATATCTCCACATTATATAAATATATCGCCGCCGCCGCCGTGTGGCGGTCACGCCCTTCACCGTACCTTCCCCGAAACCCAACAAAACTCAACAAACCCGGCGGGGGGTACGCTGAACGAAATGGTCTCCCGGTGGGGGTACGCTGAATAGAATACCCCGGGGGGGGGGGAGGGGGGCGAAGCTCGCAGGGGGCAGAGCCCCACTAATATAAATATATCGCCGCCGCCGCCGTGTACAAGAGTTCAGGTCCGTAAATGACCGCAAATGCAGGGGTGCATTAGCGGTCATTTTCGGACGAGGCGTTGGCGCGCGAAGCGCGCAGGGGGGCAAAGCCCCCCGAGTATATATATATATGTATAATATATACAATAAAAAAGAAGGACCAGCTCCCGATTGACGTTATCACCCAAACTCATTGCGACTGTTATCATACGAGACTCCTTTCAATATTTTATTTGAATTCCCAATAAAGATTATTTTCGCTAATATTAAGTGAGAAAAATATTAATTGTGACTCGTTACAACCACGACATAACAATGTTACCTCTTCATTTGTTTCTAAATCACGCCAAAGAAGTGTAACTTCTAACAGGCGCACATAAGTACACGAAACCCATTTTTTTCATTTTTTCGTAGTGAAAGTTATAGTACCTATCTCGTCGATTTAATAATAATTTACGCCCCAGAAAAATAATGTCATCCTCGCCTGAAATGTTTTTTTTTCTCGAGAAGATTATTCATACTTCTTTGCCATCTTTTTCCCAGGACCTTGGTATTCTCACGTTCTTCCAATTATCAATGTCCATCTAAAGATTAGGAAACAATTAGACTCGTCGTTATTTACATCGAATTTTTACGTACTATCCGAGAATAAACTGAAATTAACGAAATGTACGAAATATTGTTTTAAATCAATCGTCTATTTACAGTTGCGAAAAAAATGACATCGCTCGGGTTTATAATATAAAAAACACGCGTTGCGATTAGCGGTCATCTACATAATTCAGTCTTTGATCACATAGCGTACGGAACATAGAGCGGTCATTACCAAGCATTCGGACCGATCCGTCATCATCTTGTGACTATACCGTAAATCAATTTCAACGTGATCATAGTTATTTCAAAACAAGCTTCCAAATGTCAATCATTCAAGCGTCATTCTGAACAGAAAATTCCAAACGTCTCACAATAATTTGCAGTAATAACGTGAACTTATCATCATAATTTGTACATGACAAAATTTCATCTTTGGACAGCTATAACTATCGTGTTTTTTATCGTACAGACGTCGGTCAGGAGCGAAGTTTGTACGATAAAGAACACAGTAGTTATAGCTGACTAAAATTTCCTATCGTTGTATCCCCTTCGGCAAGGCTTTAAAAAAAACAAAATAATTGCAACTCTACACAATCGCAGAACGACGAAAATGAGACCTGACACCTTGACACGTTATCCACTATTGTTAAGAACGTGTCAAGACCAATACGTTTTGAAGATATATCAGAAAAGAGTGTGCTAATGTTTTCTTCGAATGAAAAACTTGACGAAAAATGTTTCTTTTTCTCCTGATTCGCAACATAGATTTCGGGAATCGTATATTTTTGTACTTGCATCGGGAGCACTCAACAGCGCGAAAGAGATACAATCTTCGTTTATGTTTTTCATTCGTCTTCGTTCGCATCGGGTATCAGAGGTAAATTCGGGCACGAGGCAGATATTGGGTAGAAATATACAATTATAAGGGAGATAATATAACGGTATAAAAATGGCATTTCCGCGTTCTTTCATTATAACAACAAGTCAGCTTTTCAACGGCAGTAAATTATTAATTTTATAAAGTCCCATTACGATACGAGGCCAGTCTCTTTCGCGACAAAGCCTGCGCAAGTGATTTTCGTAAGTAAAACGTATAATATAAACGTTATAACATTTTGTCATAACTATTTATGTTATTGGTAATCATTTTTATCCAATGTCTCCAGTAATTGGCACATAAAAAAAAATTCAATCATACGAATAAAGGAATAATTTACTTGAAATTATTTTGATAAAAGAGCCCCCTAGGACTCGATTTTCGAGTCTACTTTAATGGTTCTCGGGCGCGGCTCCCATTAAAGCATTGAGTCTCGTACGAGAGATTAACAAGAATACGGCCCTTGTAGTCATGACCCTGAAGATATCTGTATCAGACAAAATTTCATCTTTGGACAGCTATAACTATCATTTTTTTTACCGTAGCGGACAGGACTCTTGCATTATTCTATTCTGAGAACAGACCGTACTGATAGATAAGCCAAAAACTCGTCTGGGTGGTGATTGTTGATCGACGAACATTTCAAAATTTCGGAGAATAATTTATTCCAAAAATGTGTTACTAACAATATAGATATGTTATAGCGCAATTGGAGATAGCTAAATGAAAAGGAGTGCCTTTATGAGAAGGGTCAAATTTATTTTCATGCTTCTCGTTGGAAATTCTAATTCTTATAACAAACGTGCTTAAGGTAGTAGTCTGGTAACTTAAGCCGATTTTCATGTCTTTTTTGGCGGGCGTTTTTTGTAGGAAAATAAAACTGAATCGTTTTGGATATTTAAGATGTTTTTATTTACATATTAAAGATACAAAAAAAATTTGTTTGAAAAAATTTAATAGCTTATTATCATTTCTATTATTATTGATCGAAGTTGGCACCTCGAAAAAAAAGCGCGTAGGTGGCCCCGGTGATTTTGGCTCTTGATGTTATGTGAAATAAAAAATTCTTGATAATTCTTAATCTATAGACATGTCATTCTGGTCGGAACTACTGAAGTTAAATTTCATGGATAAATAACAAAATGGCGGACGTTGGAAAAAAAAGTCCTTTTATTTTAGCAAAGAAGGGGTTGTAAAATAAAAAGTTAGGGGTGAAAAAATTTCTCGTTAGTTCCGACAAGAACTATAAGTGTGTAGAGTAGCCTGTTAAAATTTGAAAGCAATCGGTTTGGTAGAAAAAAAGTTGGGGACCGGGCTGACCAGAAAAACACTGTTTTGAGAAAAACGCGTTTGAAATTCAACAACAGATTTTCATAAGTAAACAAAATTTTTTTTTTTGTATCTTTCATATGTAAATAAAAACATCCTAAATATCCAAAACGATAAATTTCTATTTTCCTACAAAAAAACGCCCTCCAAAAAAGACATGAAAATCGGCTTAAGTTACCAGACTACTACCTTAAGTAAAGAGAAATATTTCTTTTTCCTGATTTTGACTTTTCACTGACTTACGCACGCTGGGGTTTTTTAACAATGGAACATATAGAAGTGTGAAAAAAAATTGGAAGTATCAGAAGCAAAAGAATAGTTTTCGATGATGACGAAATAGACGTTTCAACAGTATTTAAAAAATTCCATACGTTTGATTACTCGAAATGTCTGTTTGTTGAAATGAAATACGTTTATTGGTTCATGTACTAATTTATATATCTTTTTATGAACTTTTGCAATTACATAATGTATGAGTTTGCCTTAATAGGCAAACTCGTGTATCCTAATGGATACACGAAAAGACATGTAACATTCAAGACAGACTCACCGACATAAAAGTCAAACTGCAAAGTCATAATGTACACATATATAATGTTTACTAATCGAAAATTGAAATGCATTGTCAATCTTAACAAGACCTGCAGTTATTAAATACTTTAGGAAAAATTGTTCGCCATCAAAATTGAGATGGCAAAGTGTTACAGTTCGATGATTACTGAGGCAAGCATCCCAAAGTGAAAGGACATGAAAACAATTTATAAAACTGTTCACGTGACAACAAAACTGTTTACACAACTTACTGTTTTTAAAATAAGTGATAAATTTACAATATCATGGTTATTATTACGTAATTATTCACAATGAGATTGCTTTGTTCGCTATGGTCGAAAGGCGTTTCCCGATATCCACGTAATCATGTAACTGTATTAACTGCCAAGATTTTTTCTCGCTCTCTGTTAATCAACATTAGCCCTTTGCCCACTTTTAAAAATAGAACAGTAAAGTCTGAAGAAAAAAAACAATGAATGCCGCAGTCAAAGTTGGTGTCAAAAACGTTCGATCCAAACTTTCCATGGTGGTCTCGTGCTCGTGAAAAAAGGGTGCCTAGAAGCTTACGCGACAGACGTAAACCTTCATCCGGGATATATGAATATCGGGGCATGAGGGTTAAGAATAAATCACCCTCCTGTAAAAAGTTTTACTTCAAAAAAACTTTTTTTTTAAACAGGAAGCTATTTTATTTAGTATTCCCTTTATTTTGGTAACAATTTCATCCTACTAACCCAGATTAGTTATTGTGGAGTTAGGTTTATAAAAATGAACATTTTATACTTTTTCTTCTTGTTTTCTTCTACATCTATTCACTAATTTCCATAGTTTCCAGAAAAGATACAATAGGTTTGTGATATGAGAGATACGATATAAGAACTCGTGATTGTAAATTATTCATGTATCTTAAAAAAATTGCATGTATCGTCGTTCCTGATTTTGTTGTTGATTCTTTAGGATTATTATTCATTCTCAAATTCAATTTCCTATCCAAAAATTCTAAAAGTGGCTCCGCTTCTTTCGAGGCAAAATTTACATTACAACCGCTGCTTAAAATCATGGACATAGTGTGCAAATCCTCCCCTAGTTCTTTGCACCGGCGGGAGTGTCTTTGTTTCTGTTTTAATTCTGTTGTTCGCACGCTGTCGATCTCTGTATTTTTTGCAAGACCGTGCATTTAACTTGGGTATGATTTACACTTCAAGATATTCTTCACAATATCTAACAGTATTTCTCCTGTATAATCGCGATAACTTCGATAATTCACAGATGTTGCGCGACTGATGGTAGGTGCTAGAGTTACTGTCGGATTTTACATTTAATTCCCGCTGTTTTTGCATAAAAGAAAAACAAATTTTGTATAGTTCATGGTATAATCTATTTTATTCAAAGTAATATCCTTCGAAAGCTACAACCTTTTGCCATCTTTCACGCGACAAATGAATTCTACGCCAATAGAAATCGTTGCTTTTTAAGGCGATCCATTTATTGATATCTGCAAAAGATTTGCAGTGCTATGCCTACAAATAATTCTGAATCGCTCGAAACAAATTATAATTGGATGGTGCTATGTCCGGTGAATACGGCGGGAGAGATAAGACTTTCCAGTTCATGACCTTTATACATTTTTTTACGATTTCTGCTACATGTAGCCGAGCACTGTCATGGAGCAAAATCAGTTTGTTACGACGTTTGTCGTACTCAGGCCGCTTTTATTTCAATTCCTGGTTCTTATAGCTTATAGCGAACAGCTGTGATCGTTTCGCCCGTTTCCAGCAACTTGTGGTATAACATATCTCACCAACCACACAGCGTCACTTTTTGACCATGAATATTGCGTTTTGGCGTTCATGAACCTGGTCCACCTGGCAATACCCATACTGTTTTTCGTTTAGGATTTTCATGATAAACCCATTTCTCATCGCCAGTTACGATTCGACGTGAAAATGATTTCCTTTCGCATCGTTCAAGTGGCAATTCGCAAATCGTTTTTCGCTTTTCGAGTTGTCACTTATTTAATCGATGCGGTAATAAATATCCCGCTTTTTGAACCGGTCCAAGATTATGTAAACGTTTGCTAACAGCCATTTCAGTAACGTTTAATGTATCATATAATTTTTTAAGAGCCTGATGCCGATCTTCGTCGAGTAAGGCCTCTAATTCTTCATCTTTAAATGTTTTCGGCTGTCCTGGACGTTCTTTGTGTTTACGGTAAAAATTGCCACTTTCGAATCGTCTAAACCAATCTCTGCACGTTGTCTCAGATAGAGCATGTTCACCATCAGCTTCTCGAGGCATGGGGTGACTTTCAGCAGCACTTTTCCTTAACTGATGAATAATCTAGCATGAGTAAGAATTAGTTTCTACTAACTTCCCATATCTGAAACCTGCGGTTGCACTTTAAATCTAAAAGAACCATTAGTATTAGGATTCAAGCCTCTTGCTACGTACAATTTCTTGATTTGTCACTATTTTACAATTCATTATAGATCAATAGTTCTAAGCGGCGACAATTTTGTTTGATATTTTTTAAATAGATCTTACAATGTATTGCCAATCCCCAGCAAGTCTGGCTCTAGAATGAGGAATCTACATACAACACCAGCAGTAATGCGAATGTGTACACCTTTAGCTTACAGTAGTTGACTCTTTTACTAGAAATTAAATAGAATACATTTATCTGATCAACAAATTTCGATATACTCCATCAATTTTCAATTGTAACGCGATCAGTAAAATTTGTCTAACATTAACTTTTATTAACTTTTAATGCAAGGGAATTTATTTCAATGTCGAAGACTAAGAACGATCGCAGTCCGTAATTCATAATCGCAATACTTGATAATAAACCGTAATTTCTCATGAAGAAAAAAACAATTAAAGATTACAATTAAAGATATTTTATTATGATTGCAACTAATTGAATAATATTAAATGTGGGACCATACGTTCAAAACGAACATTATTCTATTCGTCAACGGCAAGACCAAACTGAAAATAACAGGTCTCGGCCGGTCACTGAAGTCAACCAGATTTGGGCGCGGCCAGCACTTGGATGGGTTACCGCTTAGGTAACACCGCGTGCCCGGTTGACTCCAACTTATATTCCCAAGAATTATTTATTTTCAGCTGTGTAAATAGTAACACATAAAGCTGAATATTTCATCTACCAGAATATGTGAGGATTGCTACTTTGTAATTTTATAATATTGTTATCGAGTAGAAGTATCAAGAAATACTTTGCATCTCGGAGACATGTGGTTTAATTCCGAAGAAAATTAACAATTTAACGATTTAATTGCAAGCAGAATAAATTTAATGTGAAGAAGAATAAACTCGCCATCCGTTCGAGTACGAGGTGTGTAAATTAAGTCATGAGACTGGCAACGTAGCGTTCGTTTTGGCAACACTTGAGGCACTGGGCTTGGAGGGGCGTCAGGGGAACATGTGATACGCCTTCAGTGCGGGTTTAAAGTCGCTCGAGTCATTTGGTTGTCCGTAGCGATTTTTTTTGTCAAACAGTTTTTTTTATTGTGTTCTAAAAATGAGTGACATCAATTTCGAGCAACGGTGTGCTAACAGGTTTTGCTTCAGACTTGGGCACAGTGCAACGGAAACTCTTGCTAAACTTCAGCAGGCCTACGGAGACAGTGTTTTGTCAAGAGCCCAGGGTTTTCGGTGGTTTAAGGCATTTTCAGAAGGAAGAGAGTCGATTGAAGATGAACCACGAAGCGAAAGGCCTTCATCTTCAAGAACCGATGAAAATGTCGACAGAATCCGGGATCTTGTGCGTTCAGCTCGTTGGTTGACAGTCAGAATGATCGGGGAAGAGTTGAATTTGACTCACACCACCGTTTATCAGATTTTGACGAATGAATTGGGGATGAGAAAAATCTGCGCAAAAATGGTTCCAAAAAACCTTTCGCAAGAGCAAAAGGACATCAGGAGGGAAAGGTCCCTTGACTTTTTGGATTCGATTGAAAATGACCCCCATTTTCTGGAACGTGTGATTACTGGTGACGAGTCTTGGGTGTTTGAGTACGACCCAGAAGCCAAGCGCCAGAGCATGGAGTGGCACACTTCAACCTCTCCAAGGCCCAAAAAAGCACGAATGAGCTAGTCGAAGATCAAATGCATGCTGATTTATTTTGTCGATACCCACGGAATCGTCCACAAAGAGTTTGTACCTCAAGGCCAAACGGTCAATCAACACTTTTACCGGGAGGTTCTTGAAAAACTTCGAAAAAGGGTCATTCGTGTGAGACCAAACATCGAGAACAACTGGGTGTTGCATCACGAGAATGCTCCTTGTCACACAGTAATTTCAATAAACGAGTTTTTGGCCGGTAAAAACATTCCTGTGGCTCCTCAGTCTCCTTATTCGCCTGACTTGAGTCCTGGTGACTTTTTTCTCTTCCTGAGATTGAAAAATCACCTCAAGGGCACTCATTTTGGGACACTCGAAAACATTTAAATGGCTGTAACCGACCAGCTGAAGGCTATTCCAGTATCGGAGTTCCAGCACTGCTATGAGAATTGGAAGAACCGTCTCTAGCGCTGTGTGGCTTCAGAAAGTAGTTATTTTGTGAGTGATAATATAAAATTGTACTTCTATTTGAATAAAAAAAATGAAAAAAATGAGTCTCATTACTTAATTTACACACCTCGTAGATGCGCGCTTGCGCATATGGTTCAGTCTGGCGGACGCACCAATCAAAAAGCGGTATGACTGTCCCCACTACCTCCCGTCGAGCGATCGGTGCGCCGATCAGACCGAAACATGTATAAATACGGTGGTTTCAACAACTAGAGATTGTGAGGTCCGTTATAATTTGAACGAAATAATACAAAGGAGAGACATGTAGACGAGACGCGCGAGGTGAGAGGAGGGAGTATAGATGAGCGATCGATGTTAATTCGATAGAGAGAGAGTTCGACCGAGACTCCCGAGCGTGTCATACGTATGTTTACGTATCTTGAACAAAAGACTGAAATATATATATCCTTTATCATGATTAACACCGGAGTCGAAACTGCTTTATTTCATTTACCGTCCTATGCGTCCCTTACAAGATCATTGCCCTAATAAATTCAGTAAGGAGAACTTCAATTCTACTAAGTACTTTCACTCTACTACGAGTCATGTCCGGTCGCGGTAAAGGTCGAAAAGTAAAGGGAAAGTCTAAAACTGGTTCGGCACGTGCTGGACTGCAGTTTCCAGTTGGGAGGATTCATCGATTACTCCGTAAAGGAAATTACGCCGAGAGAGTCGGCGCCGGAGCACCGCTCTATTTAGATGCTGTAATGGAATATCTCGCTGCTGAAGTCCTTGAATTGGCCGGTAACGCAGCTCGTGATAATAAGAAAACTAGAATCATACCGAGACATCTTCAGCTGGCAATTCGTAATGACGAAGAGCTCAACAAGCTTCTGTCCGGAGTGACGATTGCCCAAGATGGTGTTCTGCCGAACATTCGAGAGTTCTTCTTCCAAAGAAGACCGCGAAGAAAGCATAAATACAATACTTCTGCTTACAAATTAAAACGGCCCTTTTCAGGGCCACCAAATATTCAAAACGTACAACAAACTGGGACCATTGTACATTTGTATACATTTATCAAACATTTTTATATTGAACAAATTAGATCACTGATAAATTAAACATAATAAAGACTCATCTATATAATTGCGGTTCACATTAAAGTGAAAGAATTATGAAATTATGATAAAATTTTCAATAAAAACTCATGAAGCAATTTCCCAAAAAAGTGACATACTTCGGGACTGTATTATAACGATTTGCATCTCAACGAATTCATCTGTCTCGTTCCGACTCGAGCACCATCAAACGAGAAAAACCGGTACCTTTCGTAAAACTACATGTAAACAAATGTGACGTGTGATTGACAAGGCCTGTCTTCACGGTACGCGCTGTCTAATTATCTTCATCACCACGGAAAATTTGTTCTTAAACTGAAAGTCGTACTTGTGACAGTCTTCATATTAATTCCAATCACTATTAAGCTTCGCCGCGAAGAATTGAAATCGCGATTACACATGGCAGACGAGGCAGGATCTACAACATCTACCGAGGATACCGTCTCTTCGCCCGAGTTAACCATTCCATCGAAAAAAATCGTACCACCGAAAGTCAAGCAGCCCCATCCAAGTACCGCCGAGATGGTGAACGAGGCGATAGTTCAACTCGCTGATCGTACTGGCTCATCGCTTTCGGCCATAAAAAAATTTATCATGAACACGTATAACCTTGATGTCGATAAAATCGCTATTTACATCAGGAGATATTTGAAATCGGCGGTTACCAATGGAACATTGGTACAGACGAAAGGAAGAGGCGCATCGGGTTCGTTCAAGATGCCATCATCCCAACGAAAAGCAGCCATGGCCAAGGGGGCTATGGTCGACATGATACCGAAAAAGAACGGGTCTACAAGAGTCGCGATCCCGACGAAGAAGCAGGTTTCTTCAAAAGTCACGATAAAGAAATCATCGTCTGAAGTTCAAAAAACGAAAACCGCAAAGCGGATCGCTGAAGCAGCTATGCCACTGAAAAGTCTGTTAAGAACGAAAAAAATGGCTCAATCACCGACGACCAAATCAAAGGCCCCGAAATTGAAAAAAGTTTTTGCTGCGCCTAAATCCCCGAAAACGGCGATTTTTAAGAGAATGACAGCCACCGCGAAGAAATAGACGAGAGAAAAATAAAACAAACGGCCCTTGTCAGGGCCAACAAATTTATTTCAACGTAGAACCAATTCTTTGGCATATACAATATTTATATGATTTCTGACATAAATAGTATACAACAGAAAGTACCATTTTTCGATTCATCCTAAACTAGATTCACGTAATTGTTAAACATGCTATTCGAGTTATAAAATTCATAAACACAAAAAATCTCAATGTAGAGTTTTTTTACAATTGTTTTCTATATTATGGTATATTTCAAAGATGGAAATTATTACAAGTTCTACAAAATCTAAACGTTAAGAAAAGTAAAGAAATATCTTCAACCGATAGAAGTTATGGAAAATGGAAGCGGGTGGAGCCGCCGTTTGCGATATTAAATTTCGTACCCGCAACACTCAGCTAATTAGGGCCGAGTTGACTGCCAAGGTAAATCGACCAGCACGTGACAAAAATGTCTACATCCGAGCTTCATACATACGATTTTCATGTTCGGATAAACTTCCGCATCTATGAGAAGCATAATTAAGAGTGATTATACCATACCTCATTCACTAACACATCCTTTTTTTATATAATTTGCATCACTTTTTCACATATCACTGTACAAGAACATTTTTATTATTAGCATAAACAGCATGTTTGTATATTATTAAATGATATTACGTGTAAGTCGCACCAGTAACAGTGAGATTGTACAAAGCCTTGATGTTATGTTCGGTCAAATTGATCGGACAAAACAGAAATTCTTTTTTCTTACGAGGGTTTTTCAACAATTCGTCGACATCATTTTTTGTAAGTACCCAGAAGCTAAACGAGGTGTGTGTCAAATTAACTTTGCGGGCCAATGTACCGGTAACGTGAATATCGTCGATCCAAAAGTAAGGTTCCGATTTTCAACCGATTCCCTTGAAATTTTGAATATATATCTTTATCTTTCGATATATTGATTTTTGGCCAAATGCCGCACTTCTTAAGTGAAAAGTGAAAAATTAGTTTAAAAAATCGCCAGAAAATTGTTAATAACAAATGAACTATGCAATATAAAAAAAAATCCTACGCACTTCCACAGACAATATATTTTTAAATATATATTCAAAATTTCAAGTGAATCGCTTGAAAATTGTCTGAGTAATATTTCCGGCCAATAAAAACGGAGACGTCATCGCAAAAACGCTGCACAGCCGCCATTTTGAAAAAGATCGCTTAAAAAAAATTGTTGCTTAGTCACTGATATATATGATAAACAGCCTATTTTGTAATCGTGATTTATTTTGGAGTTTTTCTGAAGAAAAATCCCCAAAAAAGCCTATTTTTTCGGCCTCTAGAGTGGCCTAACCCGTTAATTCACTGAGGCAGATATAAATTAACGTCCATCGTTGAAGAATTAGTCCCATTTGTTTATGATATATTAATTTTCACGTTAAATAAACCTGTAAATGGTGAATATTATTTTACATCTTTCTGAGTGAAATCATCGGTCGAGTCAGCTAATTTTTGGCAATTTTCATTGTAGGATATGTTTCTGTGTAGTCTACTCATTTTTGTGTGTTCCATGGTATACCCTTGCGGGTTTTTACGTATGACTCTTCCCAATTATTCCCTTCTATCACTCCCTACCCGCACTACACTAAGCTAACCTAATTTCCGTAACAGCGGCAGCTACTTTGTGAATACACTGTATCGCATTCGCCGTCGGCACAGGGGCACTGCGGAGGCTTAGCTGTGAAAGCCAGTGCACGACTAACAATAAGCGGTAACCGATCCCACTACTGACCGCTGCCAATCTGCTCGACATGGAAGATCGCCAAAGCAGCGCACCAACCATGCGACCACTGCTGTCTGTGCAATCTACTTGTAAATTTGATTAACAATTTATGAACTGATGTATCATATGACGAATTTTTCACATAATCCGAAATCCCGATCTGTTCGGCCGGTTCCAACGTAGGAGTTGATCTTTTCCATTCTGCGCGTGATTCAGAACAAAGTGCCGAACGGATTGTGCTCTATAACGTCTCATTTTCTTTGTAACATCATTATACACCATGTGAACGGAGCACATTATTTGTTGTCCCTAAATCATTGCTACCAACTCGTTTAGAACATGTTAACAGGTACATACAGTTTTGACAGACGTAGCTTTTCAAAATTTAATTAAAAAAAAATGTCCCATGTTTACATAGTGCAGGACTTTGTTGAAAAGAAAATGAGACATCACAAAACACAATCCTTCCAATGGTTTGTTCTAGATCACGCGCATAATCTTGAGAAACTTGAAAAAATCTACTGTTAAGGAATGGCTCACAAAAAAGCTGACTGATGCAAACTGTTATATCCGTATTGTTAGTCATTCCTTGAGGGGTAAGGATCCCTTATCCCTTATTCCACATTTCATAAATCTTCCTTAACCGAACAAGGAGCCTTATTGACTTCCTTATCTCAAGGCAGGTCACGAGCTTCCTCGTGGAGGATATGCCGCCTTTGGTCTGTTTGTTTTTGCTGCTCTTCTGAACTTCTTAGCACATGATGCGAAGAGGAGCTTAATGGAAATATATTTGAAGACATTATAAATCGACAACAAGATGGTATAGGACTTGCGCATAGAAATGCTTTTATTTTAAAACATGTTTCTGAAATATGAAATAGTGTTGTGAATCAATTGTATTTTTTATCATGGAGGCTTCGTTGAAAAGGAAGCCTCCATAAAGGATTCCTTGAACCTCCACGGCCGCTTTATTTCATAGACGTCCCTCGAGTCTGCCTTCCGGAAGGAAGGAATATTTTAGGGATTTTCGCGATTAGTGGATGCAGTACTGTTTTATGGCACTCGTAACCTAACCTAACACCAGTTCAGCAGTACAGCTACATACAGCCCATACAGCTACATATATACTGTCACTATCTCATTTTCAATTATAGTTACAAAAATCATTGTTAATAATAGATAAAAGTGTTCAATGATGATTAGTCGTAATATATCTAATCATTATTATATAAGTATAATGTAAAATTATATTTATACAATTTTTTAATGTTTCATAAAAAATATACTTATTACATAAAGTAAAATTTTGTGTTTTTTAATTTTAAAACACCACTTTCAATGAGGAACATTTTAGTTTAGTTTTTAATAAATAAACAAAATATTCTTTAAATCATCGTCAATTTTTAATCTAAACATATGCAAATGCAACAAACAAATGCAAATTACTATGAATTTGTCATGATCAACATTATTACAACATGCCAATCATCGTAGATATAAACTTAATATAAAAAATACGATTGATTCGCAGCACTGTTTCATATTTAAGAAAAATGTCTTAAAATAAAAGCATTTCCGTGCGCAAGTCCTATGCCATCTTGTTGTCGATTTATAATGTGCTCAAATATATTTCCATTAAGCTCCTCTTCGCATAATGTGCTAAGAAGTTCAGAAGTGCAGCAAAAACGAACAGATTAAGGGAGAACACCACTGTGACCCCCTGTTTTTTTTCACATTTTTCAAGAATTTTTTTTTGTGGGAAAAAAAAGAGATATTCGAAAAATTTTGTTGGGTTTTGTTCCTTGTTTATTAATGTATTAAAAAACGTTTTTTTTTTTACATTTTTCACGCCGCATGGTGGCGCTGGGGAAGCTCTCGCGTCAGGTGCTGTCATCTCCGCGGCACGCAGCAGAACTCTCTTCAACGTCGATCTGAAAAAAAATACCGAGTGTTTTCGTTAATAATATGATATTTTGAAGAGAAGTACATAGGGATTTGGAAAAATATTGTTTTAAAAAAATACGCACGCCTTTGAAATTAAAGTTAATTTAAAAGGCGTGCCTATTTTTTTTTAAACAATATTTTCCAAATTCCTATGTACTTCTCTTCAAAATATCATATTATTAACGAAAACAGTCGGTATTTTTTTTTCAGATCGACGTTGAAGAGAGATCTGCTGCGTGCCGCGGAGATGACAGCACCTGACGCGAGAGCTTCCCCAGCGCCACCATGCGGCATGAAAAATGTGAAAAAAATGTTTTTTGATACATTAATAAACAAGGAACAAAACCCAAAAAATTTTTTCGAATATCTCTTTTTTTTCCCACAAAAAAAAATTCTTGAAAAATGTGAAAAAAACAGAGGGTTACAGTGGTGTTCTCCCTTAAAGGCGGTATCTTCTCCTCAACGAAGCTCGTGACCTGCCCTGAGATAAGAAAGTCAATAAGGCTCCTTGTTCGGTCAAGGAAGGTTTATGAAATGTGGAATAAGGAATAAGAGATCCTTATTCCTCAAAAAACGACTATGAATACGGATATTTAATTCCTTTGCAACCATTCCTCAGCCAATCGTAGGCCTCACGAGCTCGAGGAATCTACGACTATGATATTTTTTTATCGCGCAAGCTCTATCAGCATGAGTGCGAGAGAGACAGATTAGCTTGCATGCCTTTCTGACACTCGTAATGAACCTGAACTCAATCCTGTAGGTTAAAACATAGCCTACTTCGACTAACCTCCATACACAATTATTTGTTAATTGCGTTATTGTAATGACTGACTGTTGAACGTGGAAATCTAACTACTTGGACCAAAAGAAACAAATTGGACAAAAAGTAATAGATTTGATCAACTAACTTAACATTGTCGACTAATCTCTATATAAAAATCATTTTTTAAGATGACATTCTAATGATTAACTACTGAACTAGACCAATCGTTAGAGTACCAATCACCACCAAACGATTTTCCTTCAATTACAACTAATCGAAACAAAATTGGATACAAAATAATATATTTGTTCGGCTTACTTCACGCTATCAAATACCTTACTCCCACTACCTAGAGGCAAATGTTTTTGTCCAATTTTTTACATAAACTATGGACCACCGCCAAGGGGTATTTACGCTTCACCGACAGCGAATGGTTCACGAGGCGCAGGTACCACTTGCTGGTCGTCGATTATGTATTTTGGATTAAAGGGCCATGTTAAAGTTACCAAAAGCGTCGGTGATACGACCCGATACATCGAGTCCGAGTACGTAACTGATTGCTTTAACCGTATCCACCGTCGCAAGTAACTCGAAGTAATTAATCCATACGAAAAAATGGTTTTACGAAAAAAAATTATTATGTCGTGAATTTTATTTCAGCGAACATTGATGACACGAGATTCGGAACTTGTTTTTCGGGTGATTTTGATTTGAGGATGGGAATGGATACATCTGATGTTTTACACGCTGAGAAAACTGAACGATATCTTCGGTATGCCGGTAACGTCGGTAATAGCATTGGGTTTGGATAAATTCACATTTATCAACTCTCCGAGGGACTCGGTAAGAAGGGGTGAAACTTGAATCCCCTGCAATTCCCGAGTGGCATCCATCTGTGCGTTACGGAAGTGCACACGCATCCGGACGTTGCCGATAAATTTTTGAATGACATACGGGAGATTTTGGCAGAAATTGCCAAAGATCCGGATGTACAGGTCAAGGAAATGGTGAGAGATGCTTCTGTTTGCGTGGCATTATTTTCATTATATCATTTTTTTAACAAAAAATTTTGTTTATGGAATGAATTTTTTTTAGCTAGTGATGTAAGGAATGAGACAGGGATTGCCCGATAGCAGCGCCATCGGGGATTTTGCGAAATTGTTTCTCGATTCCGCAGACGCCACGCCGTGCAACGAGCAATAGTGAATTTTCTTCCAGAAACCACGTGAATTAATTGTGTCAAGAAATAAAATGAAGAAAAATCGCTGAAATAATTGCTCAATGGAATCATTCGCCGAGGATATAAAGCAATACTAGTGTTAAAATGAGCGTTCTACTCTAAGGGATCTGCACCAACATTGACCGACGCTTTTTAGCTCGGACACAAACCACTTAGCCGAGACACAAACCAGCGGTGGGGTTTAGAGTTTGAGGACTTAGCGTGGCGGGGGGCATACCGATGATTCGGCGCGTGTCGTTGGAATGACCGACAAAGGCTGGGAGGGGGGGGGGGGGATAGTGTTTCAATGACACCGCTAAAAGAGAGCGATATGTATTATCTTGCATATTATATCATCATCGCTCTCTGTCTCTCACTCTTTTTAGCGACTTCGAAATTTCACATAGGATATCCCATTAATAATTCAATAAACAATTACCGTCGTCGTTTCTTGGAATGGCCGACAAAGGCCGAAGGGGAGGGGGAGGAGGATGTTATTTCGGTCATGTCGTCGAAATATAATAATAATTAAATAAACAAATACCAACGCTCGTTTTTGAAATGAGGAACAAAGAACGGTCAGTGAAAGGGGGTCGATGATTCACTTTTTCGGACACCTGCATTAACCGTGATTCTTGAAAGACCGACAAAGAGTTGGCGACCGGATATTAATGTCATTAATTTGATTAAATATTAAATAAACAAATTCCACCAGTCGTTGATTTCTTGGAATGGCCGACACAGGCGGGAGGGGCATTTCACAGCCAGTCACAGCGCTGAAACAGTGATATGTAATATCTTGCCTATTATCTCATATCGCCATCGCTCACTCCCCCCTCCACACCTCTCTCTCTCTCTCGCTCTCTATCTGAATGTATGGTAAAGCGTTGTATCACACAAACACCGCTTTCAGAGTATGCGCGAAGAAATATAAAAAGATTTGCCTTCGGAAGATTTCGTTTGTGCTCTCTTCGATTGACACTTTAAAGTTTCAACCTGACAAGTAAGAGGGCGAGGATGTGCTATACGAGTATATACTGGCTGTCCATCTAAAGATTGACAAAAATTAAACTCGTCGTTATTTACGTTGAATTTTTATGTACTATCCGAGAATAAACTGAAATTAACGTAATGCTGTACGAAACATTGTTTCAAATCAAACATCTGTTCATAGTTGCGAAAAAAATTACATATCGCTCGTGTTTATAATAAAAAAACACGCGTGAAGACCAACGGTCATCTACATAATTCAGTCTTCAATCACAAAGCGTACGGAATATTGGGCGGTCATGACCAAGTATTCGGACCGATTCGTCGTTATCTTGTGACTATACCGTAAGTCAATTTCAACGCGATCACAGTCATTCTAAAAAGAAAATTTCAAACGTCGATATGGATGTTAAATTATTATTATTTTCAGCAATACAAATTTTCTAATGGATTAGCGATTGAAATTAAATTAAACGAATACATGTCTGCCCCTTGCAACTTGTAACAACTAAATGGAATTTGTAGGGAGCCCAACGAGTGTTCACCCCACCCCATTACAACTACCACTTTGCATGATCGGCCGAGAAATCGTTATTTTAGTTTTTTATTCGATTTTTTAAATGTACAGTGGTTTAGTAATCGTCGAGGAAAAAATTGATATAAGATCCTAAAAAAAACGAAACAATACATTTTTGTGCATCTTAATAAAGAATGTCACACGAAAATGATTGTAATTTTTATTTTCGGGTTGAAACTCCACTTTGGATCCCTTCGTAACCGTTTGAGCTTCAAAGTGGCGATTGATTCATTGACCTACGATATTTTTTTATTTTTTTAAATAGATTTTTCAGATCGAATCATCGATCTGTGCTCATTCTTGTTGGCTTTTCAATCATTTTTCGGTGATTTTCACTTTTTGACGCTGAAAAAAGTGAAAATCGCCGAAAAATGATTGAAAGGACAATAAATGAAAACTACAACCAGTTTCGTGTGACATTCTTTATTAAGATGCAAAAATGTATTGTTTCACTTCTTTTAGGATCCTATATCAATTTTTTCCTCGACGATTACTAATCTCTAATAAAACTCGATTAAAAAATCTAATAAAAAAATAAAATAACGATTTCTCGGCCGATCATATAAAGTGGTAGTTATGATAGGGTGAACACTTGTTGACCTCCCTACAGATTCAAGCTCGTTGTTACAAGTTGCAAGTAGCAGACATACACTCTTTTCTCGATACTCGACGCAACGGAGCTTTTTCGAAGAAGAGAAAAGAGTCGCACAGAAGAATCGTTATTTGGTAGGAATTTTATGAATAAAATAGTTAGCAAAACTCCTTATTTTTGCTTTTAGCCCTATCTCTTTTTGATTAGTTGTGCATATTTTTCAAAATTATCTTCATATTTACCGTTTTCACTCTTTCGTATTTCTTTCCCAAAGTGACTTTACCCGTTTTCTTCATATCTATTCCGAGTTCTTTCATTTGTTAAAAAAAAACAGCATTGCAAATCTCATAATAATTTGCAGTAACAACGTGAGCTTATTATCGTAATTTTTACTTGACCGCGAAGATATCTGCAGAATGATAAAACGACGAAAATGAGACGTGAGACCTTGCCACGTTATTTACTATCATTAAGAACGTGTCAAGAACAATACGTTTGAAAATATATCAGACGTGCATAAAGAGTGTGCTAATGTTTCTCTTCGAATGAAAAACATTGCTGTGCGACAAATGTGAAAAATTTCCTCTGTCGATTCACAACACAGATTTCACGAAGCGCATAGCTTTGTACTTGCATCCAGAGACTTTAACAGCACGAAGGAGATACAATCGTCGTTTCTGTTTTTCACTCGTCGTCGTTCGAGCCAGGCGTCGGAGGTAAATTCCGACACGAAGCAGATACCAATATCTGCTTACTAATCTCTTATACCTGTCTAAACAGGTATCAGAGATTAGATATATACGATTGTAACAGTCTCTTTCGCGACAAAGCCCGCGCAAGTGATTTTCGTAAGTGAAACGTATAATATCAATATTATAAAAGTTTAACATAACTATTTATGTTATTGATAATAATTTTTATGCAATGTCTCCAATAATTGGCGTTTAAAAAAATATATAAATCACAGGAAGAAGAGAAGAATTTACTTGAAAGTGTTTTGATAAAAGAGCCCCCTGGGCCCCGATCTTCCAGTCTACCCTAATGGTTTTTGCGCGCGGCTTCCCATTTAATGCAGCATTGAGTTTCGTACGAGAGATTCATGAAAAAATGATTCGAGAATACGGTCTCCGCAGTTATGGCCCTGAAGATATGTGCATCGGATAAAATTTCATCTTTGGACAGCTATAACTACCGTTTTTTTTTATCGTACGGACTTCACTCCTGACCGAAGCAGAGAGGATTCTTCCATTCTGAGAACAAACTGAACCAATAGATAAGCCAAAGGCTCGTCTGGACCTTAATCGTTGACAGTAGAGCTACAAAATGTACAAGACTTCAGCAATGAACAATGGAAAGCAGCGCTCTTATAAGAAGGTGGGGTCAAATTTGTCTTCATGCTTCTCGTTGGAAATTCTAATATTTATAAGAAATGTGCTCAGGTAAAGAGAAAGGTTTTTTTTCCTTATTTTGACTTTTCGTTGACTTACGCACGCTGCGACTTTTAAATATAGAACATATAGAATTGTGAAAAAAAATTGGTCAAAAGTATCAGAAGCAAAAGGAAAGTGTTCGATGAAAAAGACGTTTCGACAATATTTTAAAAATCCCATATTTTTGATTACTCGAAATGTCGGAACGGGTTTGAGAAAATTGAGATTTGAAAAAGATTAAATACGTTTATTGGTTTATGTACTAATTTATGTCTTTTTATGAATTTTTGCAATTACATAATATACGAGGGAGGACCCAAAAAGACGGGAATTTCGTCATAATTTCTTTATTTTTTAATATTTTTACACCAAATTTTGATCACCTTCGAAGTATTCTCCTTTGACCACAACGCACCTCGGCAAACGATCCTTCCAATGTTCGAAACATTTTTTAAATTCACTTATCAGGATGTTCTTTAGGCCTTCGAGCGATTTTTGTTTTACCTCCTCCACAGTGGCAAACCGCTTTCCTCTCGTGTCCCTTTTGAGTCTGGGGAACAAAAAAAATCACAGGGGGCTAGATCCGGTGAGGGGGGGGGGGGGGGTGGACAATTGGTGTCATACAGTTTTTGGTCAAAGACTGCTTTGCGGAGAGAGCGGCGTGGGCCGGCGCGTTGTCATGATGGAGGAACCAGTCACTTGTGCGCCAAAGATCTGCCCTTTTCTTCCGGATATTCTCCCTCAATCTTTTCAAAACCTCCAAGTAGAACTTGTGGTTGACAGTTTGACCCGGGGGAACGAACTCCGTGTGCACAACACCTCTGCAATCGAAGAAACAAATGAGCATTGTCTTGATGTTTGACTTCACTTGGCGATCTTTTTCGGACGAGGAGAGCGAGGTGTCTTCCACTGGCTTGATTGCTGCTTTGTTTCGGGGTCGTATCCATAGCACCACGATTCATCACCAGTAATCACCTTGGAAAAAAGTTCGGGGTCCTCTTCGAGCTGATTTTGAAGTTCAAAACATGCCTGAAGTCGACGCTCCCTTTGCTCGTCTGTGAGAAGGCGAGGGACAAATTTGGCTGCAACTCTGCTCATGTGCAAATCTTTGGATAAAATCCTCTGAATTGAACTCCATGATATCCCAGACATCTCACAGAGTTGATCAATGGTTCGACGACGGTCTTCACGAATGTGAGCATTGATTTTGTCGACGTTTTCATCACTTCTTGACGTTGAGGGGCGTCCTGAACGGGGTTGGTCTTCAATTGACATTTCTCCGATTTTAAAACGTGAAAACCACTCGTAGACTCTGGTTTTACTTAGGGCAGCATCTCCATAAGCAGTCTTAAGCATTACAGTAGTTTCCGCGGCCGATTTCCCCAACGGGAAACAAAATTTCACAGCCGCGCGTTGCTTTTGACAATCGGCCATCACATTTTCGCCGAAATGAAAAAAGTTGTTTCACTACAAAAATTCCCACGGGCGAACCGATGCACTCACGGCGACAGAACTTCGCACACTAACTCAGAAGACGTGTCCCCAACGGATACCTGTTCGAGCAATGGGTAC
Organism: Oxytorus armatus; assembly: GCA_958009045.1. Taxonomy (NCBI): domain Eukaryota; kingdom Metazoa; phylum Arthropoda; class Insecta; order Hymenoptera; family Ichneumonidae; genus Oxytorus; species Oxytorus armatus. Next base: position 6,216,314 of record OY253749.1, on the reverse strand, counting down.
CCCCACTCTCCCTCCCCGCCGCAGCGCAATTCCCGTTTTTTTTGGGTCCCCCCTCGTATAAGGGTGCCTATTAGGATAGACGAAAAGACGTAACATTCAAGGACAGAATCAACGACATAAAAGTCAAACTGCAAAGTCATAGTGGACACATACATAATGGTTACTGATCGAAAAATGAGATGCATTGTGAATCTTGGCAAGAACTGGAATTATTAAATACTTCAGGGAGAATTGCTCCCAATAAAAATTGAGATGGCAAGGTGTTAAAGTTCGATGATTACAGAGGTGAGCATCCCAAAGTGAAAGAAAATAAAAACAATTTATAAAACTGTTCACGTGACAACAAAACTGCTCACACCAGTTACTGTTTTTAAAATAAGTAATAAATTTGCAATATCATGGTTGTTATTACGTATTTAATCACAACGAAATTGCCTTGTTCACTGTGGTCGAAAAGCGTTTTCCGATATCCACAATCCACCTAATCAACTGTACTAACTACCAAGATTTTTTTCTTGCTCTCTGTTAATCAACACCTGGCCCTTTACCGACTTTCAAAAATAGAACAGAAAAGTCTGAAGAAAAAAACACAATGAATGCCGCATTCAACGTTGGTTTCAAAAACGTTCGATCTAAACTTTCCATGGTAGTGTCGTGCTCGTGAAAAAAGAGTGCCCAAAAGCCTACGCGACAGAAGTGACAATTCATCCGGGATATATAAATATGAGGACATGAGGGTGAAGAATAAGTTACCCTCCCATAATAAGTTTTACTTCAAAAACACTTTTCTTTTATAGAGGAAACTATTTTCTTCAGTATTCCCTGTATTTTGATGACTATTTGTTGGAATTTACGCATAAATTACGAGTTCAAAAACGAATCGATGTAGAGAGTTAACACGTGGGTCTTCAGTGATTTGGCCATGCTTGGTTCTTTACGGAGGCTCCTTTTTCCATTGTCCATATTTTCCTACTTAAGGGGATGTATCAGTCGCCTCGAACGGCTCGAAAACGCTAAAGACTCGTTCTCCGATACGGTACAACCAATCGCGTTGAAATTTTGGGCACAAAGTCTGAACGGTGGCACACAGTGGCTAAACTACGGGCAGTTCAAAATTTTGAAAAAAACTCTACAGTTTCAGTTACCATGGGAGAAATTACTGAATTTTTCACTGTTATACTCAACGGATTGTTACATCCTCACTTTAGCCACTGGGCAATATAAAAACACATATTTTGCGCTTTGTTTCATCTTGTTCCATGCAGAAATGATCGAAAACGAAGGTTTTTCCGTTTTTGCTCAAAAAAACACCGACTTCTGCCTGTATTACCCAAAATTCAGTGCGCCAGTATTTCGAGTGGCGGTGCTAACGTCGGTTTCTTAGATGCATGGTTTCTCTATCCGTTCCTTATCTTGGAGACGGCGTCAACGGTGGGAGAGAGACGGTAATCGCGCCCATGGCGCTGCAAGGCAGATAGTCTAAGATCCGAATTCGGGTCGACCTTCACCCATCGCGTAATTGGCTGAAAAGCTTTTATATCAAATTTAGTATGTTAGAAAACATATCGTGAGTGGGTTGCCTAACAAATTCCTGGGATAAGTATGATTAATTAACAATTCAAATCCGAGTTTTTATTCACCCATGAGTTTAACGAATAAATTTAATACCAACCGAAGTATGAAGCCTATAGAATATGCAAACGTTGGGTTGTCTATTTTTTTCCTGGTCTAACTACTGGGTTGTCAGGTATAAACAGGTAAGTCGAAACTATCTTCAACCATTTGTTTACTAAATAAATCTTATATCGAAATAAGCGCTGTTTCATTGCACACACGATGATATAGGGTTGTCTGCAAAAAATCTGGGTTGAATGACGGTTGTCGAGTTTTGAAAAGTGAAATTTTGATGCGAATGGAATGTGCGACAAAGAAGTCTGAGCAAAGTATCCCGTGCGATAGAAGAGGACGCATCATTGTAGCTGCGCGCGGCGCGTGCACCGGACAGAAAGCGTGCGCGCTCTCTTATATCCGGTGCACGCGCCGCGCGCAGCTACAATGATGCGTCCTCTTCTATCGCACGGGATACTTTGCTCAGACCTCTTTGTCACACATTCCATTAGCATCAAAATTTCACTTTTCAAAACTCGACAACCGTCATTCAATCCAGATTTTTTGCAGACTACCCTATATCATCGTGTTTGTAATGAAACAGCGCTTATTTTGATATAAGATTTATTTAGTAAACAAATGGTTGAAGATAGTTAGTTTCGACTTACCTGTTTATACCTGACAACCCAGTAGTTAGACTAGGAAAAAAATAGACAACCCAACGTTTGCATATTCTATAGACTTTATACTTTCGGTTGGTATTAAATTTCGACGCTGCTTACGAAGACTAGCATGTTTCAGATTTCTTAAGAAAACTAACTCGTTTCGAATTCCACCACGAAAACTAGCATGTTTCGGCTTTCACCACGAAACCTAGCATGTTTCGGCTTTCACCGCGAGTAGTGAAGCTAGGCCGATTCTGGCCCATGTAGTCAATCACCCTGAACCGCGGTCGGTAAGGTAGATTCCGTCCTTGCCGACTCCGGGAATCGCGGTCTCTCAGGCGGGGATCTGCTTTACCGACCCATGTGTTAAATCCGAACTGCTTAAGCCATTGCTTCGTCTGCCCACCCCTCACGTAGATGACATTCGCGTTGTGTAATACGGACCGGAGCACGCTTTCGACTTCATCATAGAGCTGCCCCGAACCCCACGATAGCCGATGATGATTGCGTTCCAGCCAGAGATTTACGCTTTTGTATCTGGCCGGGAGCTCATTCCAGCATATAGGCGGCTTGACTAGTAAGTGTAATGACTGCGCGCTTGCGGTGCGCGGAATTATCGCCAGCTCGTTGAGCACAAACTTAGGTTGCTGAAAGCCCTGTGTGTCCACTACGTACTCCATCGTCAATGTTCCATGTCTGAGTCGAGCATGTCTTTTTATACTCGCCTCCACACATCCCCACTTACCGGATTGTAGTGTACAATTCGGTCGTGTAAGATCAGGCAGTAGGCTGTGGTGCCTGCGGGGAAATTGCTTTCAGCATCCATCTCGATACGAACATCCACTGGTGCCAGTCTGAACACATCATTCTGTTTCGAACAATCGATTACGATGAGCGGTGCATGGGTGAGGAAGTCTTTCTTCGTCAGCATCGGGGCCGCCTCTTTGCCGTAGTATGAATTCTTGAAGTTGGCGTACATCTCGTATAACAGAGCGTACTGATTTTGACCCACGTTGAGATTGAGGTTACCGTACGGGTAGCACTGCGAGTTGAGGAATAGTTTAACATTGTTGATTTTGCAGTGATCGAAACGACTAGCGTTTGCCGTTTTATCTCCTCGTCGATTCTCCTGAAGGGCCAAAATAACGAAACGCGGTTTCTCCAATTGATTGGACGTTTTCACCGTCCAAACGTGTTTCGTCGTGTTTCGTAATTCGGGATATTCGTACAACTCCCAGGTACGGAAACTCATGATAATGTCTTTGTCAATATGGCTGAGCAGGTGTATCTTACGCTTGGGAGCCAACGTTACATATGGCATCAGCCACTCGATTCTCGTAAGCTCAATTTTAAAATCCTCAAAGGAGTTATTCGCGAGCACCGTTTGGACAACGGCATTCGTATCATTTCGTGATCGTGTGAGAATGAGTTCGTGCTTCGTGTTGATGACGATTTTCTGATAGTCCTCGGCAGACCGAGAATCATACATAACGGTATGCATACGTCAAAGTATCCGTCGTTGTCCGTCAGCTGATTCGTCTCTGCGATGTCGAGCCAACCAGCATTTTCAATAATTGCACTTTGATCGGGGCTCAATGTTGCGTAACCCTTCATGAGACAGCATTCTTGTTGCGATCGATCTCGACGGCATTGATCTCATAACGAATTTCCTCAAACAGATGAGCGATGGCGTTGTTCACTAACTTCGTTGCTACGGCAGCATCGCCATTCGCATTACTCAATCTTCCGCAAACGTGTAGTGAACTTCGTGAGGGTAGAAGGCACAGATCCTGATGCTGAATGGATATACGTATTTCATCGCTGTTGTTGAATGCAGATGCAGTATAGGGCTGATGCGCATGAATCTCGTAATGCGTTACGGATTCGTCGAACACGACGGGCGACTGTACTTGCAGAGCATCTTCCATGGCAAAATATCGCACAAGCTAATTTCCTCGAACGTGTAGACCTAGACTTCGCAGGAACTGAATGTTGCGACGTGTTAGCGTCTTTGTCGATTGCTGCCGACTGATCGGTGAGCACCATGTTGATGCTCCTTTATACCCTCGGCCAATAAATACGATCCCCATTACTTGGCCTCCTTAATGTGCAGTCTGATGATAATAATTTCGCCGCGAAAATTCACCAGTTCTCCCTCCTGATCGACAATGCGTAGCTGGATGTGATTAATGATCTTGACGACGACTGGCAGGTAAATGACCTGTGACGGCACTTCAATGATCTTATATCCTGGTGGCACTGCTGGGAAGAATTCGTGAATCGTGTGAACCTTGTTACCGTTTATGTACGCTCCTGAAGTGATACTGCACTCGACACGCAATGCATTGACCTTGAGAATGGCCACGGGCAATTCTGAGCTGTGCGTCGCATCGGCTGTTAGTTTACGATGCGTGAAGCCTAACAGAGGTGCAATGAAGTCTCGCGGGCGAAAATCAATGCTTTGACTGCACTTTATCCTGCTACGTAACGTATTATTATTAGGTTTGAGTTGAATGGTAATGCCTTTGCGCGCAAGCGCTTCCTGCAAGCATATCCCAATGTCTTCAATCTCATAACTCCCCGTCGGCAGCACAATCACTTCTTCGCCCGCGTAAAATTTGTTTTTGCCACTATCGATATTGGGAATGGCGTTGAAGGATAGTAATTCCACTAGGCCAAGAACGTGATTCTTGTTGGACGAGAGTTCGATTGGCGGAAAATATTGTGCGTCGAGTATTGACGATCTCCAGACAGGCTAAGGGTCAATGAATCTGCCATGCTGGCGCGTCTTCGACCGATGTATCATGTCCCACTACAGGCGCTCCTATAAGAATTTGAGACAAAGGTGTCCGCACTCGTACGTGCCGTAATCCTGATATCTTCTATGATTGTACTTGACCTCGCCGACACCGAGATACTCCAGCAGATCGTGCGGTGGCTGAAGATCACCAAAACTGTCAAAGTAAATGACATTGCGCCCAGTTTTTCTATAAGCCACCCAGTGTGTTCCAAGACCAGCCTCATCATCGAGGTTCACTATGGCTGATTCACGATAATGAGGTCCACCACTTGGTAAAGCATTTCGCATAAAAACCCCACGAAAATACCGAATTCCTCGTGCATGCTTGACTAGATCAGCATCCGTTAGAGCGCGCTGTGGTAGTTTGGCGTTTTTTTTTGTCCATCCAGGTGCAAGCCGAAGCCTTTCTTGTACGGCTTCAAGTAGAGGCCCTTACCGGGTGCGATCGCTTCGGTTATATTATTGGAACGCTGTGCCTCCTCCAACTGCCGCTTGGCTGCGCTAGCGCTATTAACGGCCTTTGCAACCCCCGCAGCGCCACCTGCTAGGGCCCCTGCTGCACTTAAGCCGGCAAACAGAGGTATGAGAAAAGGTAAAAATCCACCTATTTTTTCCGGGACCGGCAGTATGCGCGGTACGCGCACATTTCTCCGACCACCAGCGCTCTTCACGGCATCGCGTGCCTTCCTCAGCGCTGAGCGAATAACCTCTCGAGCGTTGTTTCCCGTTGATTTCGATGCAGCTTTCACAATCCTGGAGAGCATGATCGCGGGTTTTTTCTCCCTCTTCAGCCCCATACCGAGTTTGGATTTTATTTTCATGATGTTTGCTACCGCATACGCGTTAGCCTTCTCAGCCAGACCGGCGTCCTTTTTCCAGACACGCTCCCAGGCTTTCTCCGCCAAAACTCTGTCCGCAGCGTTGCGTGCTCCGACGTTCTCACGATCCCACGAGTATGCGAGGTCGTGTTCCTTGCAGGCTGCGTCGAGAGGATTTATTCCGGGGTCACCGCGCGCAATACGTTTAGTTAGCTTCGTGCCCGGTCCGCAGTACTGATAGCCCGGTAGATGAAGCTCGATAGGAAGATTGTTGAGCACGCTGTTCAGGAGACCTCGTCCTCTGACCATTTCCCCGCAAGACTCAATCGACGTATGATGCTGGGGCCTATATAAGTCGCCTATTTATACTCTGACCGTTCAGTACACCATGGAATTCAGCGAGCAACCACACAAGCTACCAGTGTCGAATTTCGACACTCTCGCCAAGCAGCAGACGGTGCGTACGTGCCATGGTGAATTACTCCCTGACACTATTCGTGCGGTCTTCTGCGGTCCATCTAATTGCGGCAAGACTAATGCGCTTCTCACCCTTATCACGCATCCCAATGGACTGCGCTTCGAAAACGTCTACGTGTACTCCAAATCACTCAATCAGCCAAAGTATAAGTTTCTCGAGCAGCTCCTCGCACCCGTAGAGGGCATCGAATACTTTGCATACAGCGAGCACGCCCGAGTGGTATCACCCGCGGATGCACACCCCAATTCCATTGTCATATTCGACGATATCGCCTGCGAGAAACAAGACAATGTTAAAGCATTCTTCTGCATGGGCAGACACAGACACATTGATTGCTTCTATCTTTGTCAATCGTACGCTCAGATCCCCAAACATCTGATTCGTGATAACGTTAACCTGCTGGTGATCTTTCGGCAAGACGACGTAAATCTCAAGCACGTTTATGACGATCACGTTAATACGGATATGTCATATTCACATTTTAAAGATTTATGTTCGACATGTTGGAGTGATGATCGGCATGGGTTTCTCGTAATTGACAAAGACCGTAGAGGTCTCGACTGTGGCAGATACAGAAAGGGGTTTGACTGCTTTGCTATAAATGTATCTCGTCCAAAGTGAACACGACAGTACAGCATGGACGGTCGAGGCAACAATACGGTTGCCGAGTTTCGTCGAGAGAAAACACGCTTTGTCAGGTGGAAAGGATGAGGGACGCGGTTAAGCGCAAATATGGCCTTTTGAAAGCGAACAAGCAGGCTATGGAAAGAACGCTGATCGACACCTTCAGGCCAATCGTTAGACCGCTAGAGTATCTCGTTAGCGCCACCGATGCAAGCACGCGCGAAATCAAGAATGAGCTTAAGAGCTTGGTGCCGAAGATTGAGACTGCAGAGTCGGAAACGTCGTTCAAAACGGCATACGAGGACGACGACGACGACGAGGAGGAGGAGGAGGGGGAGGAGGACGACTACGAATCGAAACCAACCTCAACGCTCCTCAAGTACCTTCACTTGCTCGGCAAAAATCGAAAAAGATATCTCGATATGACTTATGGTGTGCGAAAGTTGCCCGACGGCACATTGATGATTGGTGATACGCCGATAAGTTTTCAGGGCGAGTATGTAAGTGTGGGTGAGGCCAAGTATCGTGCGAATGTCGGTTTGCTCGAGCTTCTCTTCAGAAGGGATCCCGATGTGGAACTTATCAGCGCGGAAGATACGAGCAATTATGGGAAAATCCTACAAACCACGAATGCACATAAGAAGCACTACAGCCCGGATGAGTCAATTCAGCGACGTAACAGCAAAAAGTTTAAAAATCATGTAGCCCCGTTAATCGCTATTTCACCGCCGCGAAAGAGTGGTAAAGCACTACCTCAATACAAGATTGCGCGACGAGGTACACGAATGGACTATGTGCACTGGGATGACCCCAACGAGCTGGTGGAGCGACTACGTCTGCTGCTTGCAGCACGGTCAGCGGGTAATCCAAGTCACACCAACGAGATCTTCTCAATCATTGAGGAGTTGCGCGAAGCACGCATACTAATGTAATGGCGGGAGGGGGCCGACGCCAGTTTAACTATGAGCGTCGATGTGTTCGGTCGACAGCTAGGACGGACTGAGGGTACACGAGGTCCTCCAGGATTTGGATTCAAGCTAACCACCGACGGCCAGTATGACGTTGACGGTAAAAGACTGTGCAACATTGCAGAGTCGCGGGAATCAAACGACGCGGTCAATCTGAGTCTCGCAAAACGACTGATTCGAGCGGATTTGAGTGCTGTGCTTCACATTACAACTCGGCAAAGAGCGGATTTTGACGAGCTGGAGTTGAAAATTCAGATTTTGCGAGATCAAGTGAATGAGCGACTAAGGGTTATCGAGATAAACGTCGAATCCGCACTAGAATTAGCGATTCGCAACAACAAGAGCATTGCAGTGTTGGATGGAGCACCAAAGGGTGGTGGAAGAGTTGCATAAACCCGCACGCCGTAATTACCCTCGTCGCCAATTCGATGTGCGTGGCCTGGATGAGACCTGGCAGGCAGACCTCGTCGAGATGCAGCCCTATGCTCGGCAAAACAAGGATGTGCGATACTTGCTCACCATCATCGACGTACTGTCCAAGTACGCGTGGGCTCTTCCCGTGAAGCGGAAAACTGGTAAAGATGTCACTGCTGCGTTGGAGTTGGTGCTTCGGCAGGGCCGAGTACCCTCAAATCTACAAACTGATAGAGGCAAGGAATTTTACAATGTGCGCTTCGGCAGACTCATGAAACAGTATCGCATCAATCACTACTCGACGTACAGTAATCTCAAGGCGTCCATCGTTGAGCGTTTCAATCGCACGCTGAAGAACAAGATGTGGCCTCAATTCAGTCTGCGTGGCACCTACAAGTGGCTCGATATTTTACCCGACCTCGTAGCACGCTACAACAATGCCAAACACCGGACCATCGGAATGAGTCCGAAGGATGTCACGACGGCCGACGTTGCAACTTTGATGCAACGCTTGTTACACAAACGGCGCGGTAGACCACCCAGGTTCAAGATCGGCGACAAGGTACGAGTCAGCAAGAACAAACACGTTTTTGATAAAGGCTACACACCCAACTGGACAACAGAAATTTTTACTGTAACCCGAGTGCTCGCCACAGCCCCGGTGACGTACCGGCTGAAGGACTACGATGATGAGTCGATTGCTGGCGGATTCTACGAGGAGGAGCTTCAGAAAGCAAAGTACCCAGACGTCTATCTCGTGGAGAAAGCGTTCAAGAGGCGCGGAGCTCGGGCTTATGTGAAGTGGTTGGGCTTCGACGACCCACACAATAGTTGGATAAACGAGACTGATTTGTAAAAAAAATATTTATTGCGAATAAAGATTATTAAATGAAACGCTCGAAATAAATGATGTTTTTTTTACCAATAAATAATGCTAAAACAATATATATTTTTTTTGTTATTCTTCATGATATAACAATATCATGAAGAACAGACAACAGTCTGTCCTTTCATATTTCCTAATTTTTGTAACTGTGTTCGTTTATAGTTAAATAGTTAAGTTCCGATATAACTGCCGATGGCCAAGTTTGGAAACTGTAGTTAAATAGTTCTATCCTTCTCCACCCCGCCTCGTCAGGAAACTTCTCGAAGCTCCATCAGCCAAACCCTACCTCCAACAGGTTTGTGTCTCGGCTAAATGGTTTGTGTCTCGGCTAAGTGGTTTGTGTCTTGGCTAAAGGATTTGTGACTAAATGACTTGTGTGTCGGCTAAATGACTTCCTGATATGCAGGGGGGGGGGGGGGGGGCGGTCGTGGAGGGGGGGAGTTGGTTACCGCAATCCCATCTGTCAGCGTCCTCTCGAAATACCAGGACATTCACAACGTCACACGATTAAGATCCATCAGCCAAACCCTACCTCCAACAGGTTTGTGTCTCGACTAAGTGGTTTGTGTCTCGGCTAAGTGGTTTGTATCTCGGCTAAAGGATTTGTGGCTAATTGACTTGTGTGTCGGCTAACTAGCTTCCTGATGTGTTCGGTGTCATATCCGATAGTTGTGGTAAGGTAGGGTCTACCGACCGCGGTGCTGGGTGACTCTAGGACATCCGCCTTTACAATCCCCCTAGGAGATCCGCCTTTACAATCCCCCTAGGAGATCCGCCTTTACAATCCCCTAGGAGATTCGCCTTTACAATCCCGAGGACATACGCCTTTACAATCCCCTAGGACTTACGCCTTTACAACCCCTAGGACATACGCCTTTACAATCCTCTAGGCCATCCACCACAATAATAATAATGTTACAGATTTAAGGTAGGTAAGTTCCTACCATACCGACCGCGGGGTCGGTAAGGTAGATCCCCATCTTAGAGACCGCGATTCCCGGAGTCGACAAGGGCGGACTCTACCTTACCGACCGCGGTTCAGGGTGATGGGCTACATGGGCCAGAATCGGCCTAGCTTCACTACTACCGCGAAAACTAGCAGGTTTCGGCTTTCACCGCGAAAACTAGCATGTTTCGGCTTTCACCGCGAAAACTAGCATATTTCGGCTTTCACCGCGAAAACTAGCATGATTCGGCTTCTGCCGCGAAAAGTGGCATGTTTCGGCTTCCGTGGCGAAAACTAGCATATTTCGATTTGCATTGGAAAAAGTAGTATATTTGCCGAACTAAATCGAATGAGTTTCAGAATTTTCACAAATGTTTTAATAATTTTTTTGGGAACACTATAAGGAATAAATGAAAAACATTAAGGGTGTATCGCCCGTACACCCTTAAACATTTATATTCGTTTTCTATTTAAAAAATAATAACATTATTGAAAATACGATTCGCAAATACGATACGCAATATTTCACCACTCAAAAACTAAAATTGTTCATCAAGGATATTTTTCAGGACTTCAAGTTTCGGAGTTAGCGATGGTATTCAACAAAATGATTGTTTATAAAAAGTATATTCTACTTACGATCTGAAGAATCGTTCATTGTGTTTTTATTTCATTCAAAAAAACACAATCTTGGAGTGATCAACGACTAAAGTATAAAGTACAGTTGATAAAATCTTCAAAACAATCGATTGAGATATCTCGAGAAATGTCAGTTCTTGAACGAATTAGCAAGAGGGAAAAAAACTGACATTGTTAACTTTGCATACACCGCAATTGTTTTCGATTTTCTTTCCTCTAATTTTTTTAACCATGGTTTTTTTACTCCAAAATGACGAGGCATTTGCTGTTTGCCATCTTATGATAAGCCTAGCAGACCAAAATTCAAACAGTGAAATATGTATGAAATAAATTCAAACAAAAAATAAAACAGTATAAAATGACGAGCATAAATATTTCGTCAATTTTGAGTAAAACGGGATGTTCGAAAAAACGTGGAGTAAAAAATGAGAAACACTTCCCGTGATACTGAAACGTGCTAGTTTTCGTGGTAAAAGCCGAAACATGCTAGTTTTCGCGGCGAATATCAAAACGTGCTAGTTTTCGTGGCAAAAGCCGAAACATGCTAGTTTTCGCGGCGAATATCGAAATGTGCTAGTTTTCGTGGCAAAGGCCGAAACATGCTAGTTTTCGCGGTGATATCAAACGTGCTAGTTTTCGTAAGAAATCTGAAACATGCTAGTCTTCGTAAGAAGCGTCGATTTATTCGTTAAACTTATGACTGCAATGTTGAATAAAAAGTCATAATTGAATTATTAATTAATCAAAGTTATCCCTGGATTTTGTTGGCAACCAACTCTGCGATATATTCTCTAACATACTAAATTTGATATAAATAAGTTTCATCCAATTACGCGATGGGTGAAGGTCGATTTTAATACGGATCCTCTACTAAGAGAAACATATAGCGAACAATGAAACGACGCTCGGCACACAAGCCTGAGCGCGTCGGTGGAGCACCTATACATAGCGCGGCCTTGCTTGCGTGACGCACGGCACGTGGCTGTCTCACTCTAACTATACTCATGATTGCCTAGGAGTACAAAGCCGTTGCGAATTTACAGATGATAATAATAATGACCATAACAAAAATTACCCGAGATGAGAATGAATATTACTAAAACAGCAGGAGAGGGGGGTTATTATATACATAGGAATTTGTTTATTTGTTTCATATTTTGTATATTATTTATAACGTTTGTTGACAAATAATATATAAAAATTAAATTATACGAAGTATAGGAGAATATTTTACGCATTGGATTTTATGGCGGAATCGATTGTTGTTAATACTATAAATTAACATTTGTGTTTTAAACAACAACAAAATATTCACGGTTCGGTTCGAACTCCAAAACATCACCACGAGCTATCTAGTACAAATGTCTATGGGAAGAATACAACAATTGTAAATATGTATTATATTTATATTTCGCGTGCAGCGCTGAACAGCGTTGTCGCGTATTATATGACGGTGAGTAACAGACGACTTAGAGTAGCCTAGCTCGAGCGAAGCCATAAACAAGGTCTGTTCAAAAAGTATCGCGAAATTTGAATTTCCGCGGGCTACGTATATTCGATTTTCGATTTTTATGTGGCGTTAGGTTGGTACTCATGTCCCTCACTTATACTGAAAAAATCGGTCATTTTGAATGTTTAGTTAATTGTTGACAGCTGTTTTCGTTAGACGTGTTTTGGCTTGTCTTCGATTTTTGCCTATTCCAAAAAATGGATCGAAGAATCTGTATAAAATTTTGTGTGAAAAATAAAATTGAGTGCACGGACGCACGTGCCTCCACCAAACAGTCGTATCTAATTTTTTTCTGGCCAGTTAAAAATCTTGTACTTTTCCCCTAACTCCCGCGTTACCCCGTAGTGGGGGGAGGTTTCATAATTTGCAGACGACATTAACACGACTGTAGAAATATCCAGTCATATCTGAGCATAGTAACGAGCGTGCAAAACGCTCAACGGTTGTATATATATATAAAAAATATATAGCACGATTTGCCGATTGTAACACGCCGTACTTTATTACGACAGTGTTATACAGTCACTAAGCGCTCCGAGCACGTATAGCAATACATTTCGCGTGTCATTTCGTTCGGCGATATTTATTCCCATATATTTTTAAATATCATCAGTCTTTTTGGTATTCCGGTGTTCAGTGTATTGTGTTGTGTTGCCACTGATTGAGAAGAAGGACACAATAGTATGGCCAACAACCATCTCAAACGCAAAAAACTCTCGCGAAAGAAGTCTTCCCGTTCTCGGTAAGTACTACATATTGAAAATAATTCGTACCTGACATTTTTTCAACCTCGCATGTCGTATATGTTTTTTTCTGATTAGTATTCGCTTATAGACCTGGAGATAGTGACAGGAAAATCGTAACAATTTTTCACAGTATGACAATCCCTTCAGGAGTTGAATGTCATAATTAATCAAAAAACAAACATGACGGCTTGACTACTGGACGTCAGGGCGTTATCGCAGGACAATTAATCGAACTGGTCGGAAAAGTTGCTTATTGGAAACGATTTTTTACAAAAAGAATCAAATTTTTCCGGTAGTGAAGAAAATAAACTCGGCGGAAGCGAACTTCCATACCGATCGAGTAGGGCTAATAGGGCCCACTATACTAATTAAAACAGGTTTATTTTGAAATTTTGTAAAACTATCTTTTACAGACTCATTCTTTTCCAACTAATCATTAAGTAGTCTTTCACGAAAATGACCATGACATACTGTTTCGATAGTTCTAAATAGGCGTCATACTGCTGTAAAAAAGCACATTTTCGGGAATAGTGGAAAGCGATTTTTTACTGCATAGACTTTTTTTTACCAGATATTTTTATGATTGTAAATATAAATCTGATTACGCCATACGCGAGGGTTGGGTTAAATACGTACAATATTATTACAAAATTGTAATGAGATTACAATGTTGGAAGGTAGCTGTTACAATGATAGTAGATTTTATGGAATTTAAATGATTTTGTACGGTATGGCACAAATTTTTGCTGTCAATTCGAAGTGTAAAAACCGTAAATATAAAATTTTTAACGCACATTTAGGGACAATCTCGTTTTATACCGGAAAATCTATGAACTTTTTTGTAAAAAATCGTTTCAAATCAGCAACTTTTCTAACATAGTTTGATTAATCGTCGTGCGATACCCCTACCATACGACCCCCCTAGTATATATTTTATATATATATATATATATATTATCTCTCTATATTATATAAATATTTCGCCGCCGCCGCCGCCGCCGTGTACAAGAGTTGAGGGGTTCGAGCGGGGGCGGGGGGGGGGGCGTTGGCGCACGAAGCGCGCAGGGGGGCAGAGCCCCCCTAGTATCTCTCTATATTATATAAATATTTCGCCGCCGCCGTGTACAAGAGTTGAGGAGAGCGCGCGGGATCGAGTTGGCTGGGTGAGGGGATCGAGCGGGGGCGGGGCGGGGGGCAGAGCCCCCCTAGTATATATATATATACACTGGGGGTCAGCTAACTCGCGGTCTCTTTCTTTTTCTCTCTATATTATATAAATATATCGCCACCGACGCCGCCGTGTACAAGAGTTGCGGCGCGGGGGCGGTTCGCGCGCGGAGCGCGCAGGATGCCTGAGCCCTCCTAGTATATATGTCAGATATAAAAATATAACGATAAGAATAATAATAACTTCTGATCATAAATGAAAAGACAACAGTGTAATTCACTGACCACCGCAATGACACGGCTTACACGCTTTATTAACGATTCTATACAATCAAATATTTTTAAAACAAAATGAAAACCACTGGTAGCAGTGCTAGTGAGGTGTATTACGTACAGCCTTCCTTTCTTTATAAACGAGGCCTTCCCAGGCCTCCACGCAATACAACACACTCGTGGTACATGCACCACGCACTACCAACGGGGTAGGTCTTTCTCAAGACGCCTTGTCGTCGGTCTGTCACCCGACGCTTGCCTCTTGACCCTCCATAAACACAGAATGCATCGACATCGCTGTTGGAAACCTATTTCCATTGTGCTGCGACACGTCCATACTGACTAACACGCGTCTCGAGTGCCCAGTATCTATCCATCTAGTTTACTTCTGAAACAAAAAAAAACATCGAACGAACGAGCATTAGTTTTCGTTCGGCTGTCCTGACTTTAAAAATTGGTCTTTGCTCTACAGGCTTCTGTTATCTCCACATCAGGTGTACGACCATGTGTATTGTTCTAGTTATTCTTTCCTTTTAACTCTCTACCGCCACACTGCAATTTTTCAAAGTGTTGGAACGTATTTCCACAAATTCGGTCTAGAAGGCACAAACAGCTCTGCAGGCATGTCTTACACATACATATATTTTCTAACCATTGTCGTTTACTCTTAGTAGCTCCGTAGGCATGTCTCAAACATCCATACAATTTCTAACTATTATCTTCAACTCATAATAGCTCTGTAGGCATGTCTCACACATCCATACAATTTCTAACTATTATCATCAACTCATAATAGCTCTGTAGGCATGTCTCAAACATCCATACAATTTCTAACTATTATCATCAACTCATAATAGCTCTGTAAGCATGTCTTGAACATCCATGCAATTTCTAACTATTATCTTCAACTCAAGTTTACATTGAATCATTTTCAAGTTACATTTAGGCTTTAGGTTCGAGGGTTCTGGGCGATCAAGTCAAAAGAGCATCGAGAGCCAATGTCGCACTCTTAAATTGAAACAATTGGATCGTCGACGACGACGATATATAATTATATACCAAATGAGAATATTGTAGAATAAGTACACAACGCACAAACACTCACTACCCATTCGAAAAATAGACAATTACATTTTCAAAGGGTCTCTCCGACCAATTACAAGAGAAAATCTCGGAATAACTTAATAACCAACGTTTATTGAAGGAAAGTCCCGAGAATTAGTCTCTGGCGACCAGATGTTCTATGGCGGCTTAAGCGTCGGTTTTTCCGCGAGTCTATGAGTCGAGACGCTTCGCGCCTTACCTGCGTGGGACGCCAACCCTTACAATGGACATAGTTTTCTTGACCAAATAAGGAAATCAGAATCCAAACTCAAACCGGTGACGCTTCCCTTTCCACTCACAAAAAAGAGGGAGTAACTTTTCGAGCGTCACCCCTTTTTGACAGTTCGTCAATCTACAGCGACTAGTTGCCGAGTCAACATCGGGAGTTCAAAAATAGTAACTTTCGACACACACATACAACAACCCTTGTAATAATTTCATCGTGGAGTCAGAAAATACAGTTCAGCGTTATCGTTATCCTTAGCATTGCATTATTTCATTCAATACCTTTACACGAAACTAGTTGTAGTCAATTAATTTTTACTACAATAAGTACGGTAGAATCTCGTCGCAACACCGCGCATAGGAACTTACAACTCCTGTGAGAAATATCAATAAATTCGCGGGAGCTACGGTACAACAATGATAACCAAGAGAGCCTCATGCTCTCTGCGGATTTCTACACATAAGTCCGCCTCAATTGGAACCACACGTTCTATCCGAATTCTCAACAGAATCACATCAAACAAATTGGTGTCCAATTTTGTTCTCACCTTTTTCTTTTTCTGCGACATAGCTATCCTGACTCGCCTCGTTTCCTGGAGCAGCGATCAATTTGTCACGAGATACTTGTATGCTATTTCGGCCTCGTAATCCGGAGCCTACTTTCTTGACAAGGTAATTATCGTTCGGTAACACCGCAACAAATTCAACTGGACCTCGATATTTGGCATCCAGTGTCGTCTTTATTCTGTCATTATTCCTAACCATTACAAAATTTCCAATTTTGAATGGGTTCACCGGTTTGTTTTTCTTATCAAACCTTGCTTTTTCTTTTGCCCCCTCGGCTTTTATGCTATTTGTAGCTGCAGTCCGAAGCTCACTCAAGTGAACGTTACCGGTTATCACACTATTGTGTTTCACGCGTTCAATTTCTATTGCGTTTACTTTTGTACCAAACAAAATCTCCGCGAGAGATTTTGTTTCTCCTCAACGTTTTATGAACGTTTTATGTGGACCACCGATGTCCGTCCCTTGAGCCACGCTTTTATTTTCCTGCCCCTCTTCATGAAATTCTCGAGCGTGAACTCGGCGTCGTCCGTCCAAATAGTATGAAGTTCCGAAGCAACGTTTTTATTCTTTGCATATGCGCTAATAAACTCAGCGCGAATCTCGGTTCAGCTTTTTCCACAAGGATCCATACCGGTGAACCACTGAGCTGCTTCGTCTTGGAAAGCTGTAGCCAGGTGCTGAACGACTTCCCAATCATCCGGTTTGTATCGTCGAATCCATTCATCGACCATCTTCGCCCAGCCAGTTGCGTCAGTACGTTTCGGCTCAAATTTCACAAGTTCTATACGAGTCCGATCTCGCTGAGTAAGCAACGTAATCAGTCGCTTAT
The DNA here is from genome assembly GCA_958009045.1 of Oxytorus armatus. NCBI lineage: Eukaryota > Metazoa > Arthropoda > Insecta > Hymenoptera > Ichneumonidae > Oxytorus > Oxytorus armatus. The sequence continues at coordinate 6,199,047 of OY253749.1, read as the reverse complement.
TTTCCTTCTTTAGTTTTGACGATCGTTTCTTCCGTTTTCTTCTCTTTTGCGCAGAGTCATCAGCATCGTGTTCCGATTCCGATGATGTTGGAGAACGATCTCTTTTCCGATTTTTCGATAATACACTGCTTGGCTCACTTGCACTTTTTTCACCGTCTGTAACTTCCACATCGGTACCGTTTTCACTCTCTCCTGCCATAGTCGTATTCAAACTTTTCACTAACACAATTTCCGCATAAATTTTAACACCCGAATCTTCGGATTAAATCTTTATCCCACTTCTGATGTCAGATATAAAAATATAACGATAAGAATAATAATAACTTCTGATCATAAATGAAAAGAGAACAGTGTAATTCACTGACTACCGCAGTGACACGGCTTACACGCTTTATTAACGATTCTATACAATCAAATATTTTTAAAACAAAATGAAAACCACCGGTAGCAGTGCTAGTGAGGTGTATTACGTAGAGCCTTCCTTTCTTTATAAACGAGTCCTTCCGACCCGATGACCCACGAACGAATCCACGAAATCAACGAATGACTTCATGACCGAGACCTCTTAGTCTCTTCCCTTTCCTCTTTCCTAGGCCTCCACGCAATACAACAGACTCGTGGTACATGCACCACGCACTACCAACGGGGTAGGTCTTTCTCAAGACGCCTTGTCGTCAGTCTGTCAGCCGACGCTTGGCCACTTGACCGTCCATAAACACAGAATGCATCGACAGCGCTGTTGGAAACAGATTTCCATTGTGCTGCGACATATATATATATATATATATATATATATATATATATATATATATATATAAATACTAGAGGGCTTTTTTGTAGGAAATTAAATTTCCAACAAATTTTTCATTTACATTTTTTTCGTACTTTCCTAGATTGTTTTATTCTGAGTAAATCGAAACCAAGAACAATATAATAGCATAAAATGCGGCTGGGTTATAGAATTTTGAAAAAAAATAAATTCGATTTACGTGTATTTCAGATGGGAAATCTTTTCACGCTAAGGGAAAGTACTTAGAATTAATATTATAGGTAACTTTCAGGGAATTTCTTTTTCGACATATCCAACAAAATTTCAGGTGGGGACTGAAAAAATAAAAATAGTCGAAAAAAAAATCGCCCTAATATATATATATATATATGTCACAGCAAACCTTCTCAGGGACCTCGTTCATGAAACAGCGTGAGCATTTTGCTGTCGCGCACGCGAGTCGGAGACGTGCCTATCGTACACAAACGCGTAGCGGCAGCCAATCACGGCGATGTAGTGGTATTCAACTATCTCGACCGTGTGCCAGCAAACTGCTACGTCGGTCATGTGCGAGCATCATCCGCAACGCCGCATGGGCAACGCACGATGCACCGCACGAAGAGCAGCCGTGGAGAATACGACGAAAGTGCGAGATATATGAATTAAAAATTTTTTTCGGGGTTACCGTTAGGAGCCTGGGTCCCGGAAGTGCAAGAAAGCGCGAGCAGCACTGAAAATTATAATTTAACAAAAAAACTTGTTTTCGTTGCAGTCTAACGATGCAACATTCAGCATCATAAAACATCATATTTTCTTCTTCAACATCACTATCAACAATATCATTTATTAAAAAATTGTTTAAACAAAATCTTTATATTTATTTGGGTTTACCTAGTTGCATATTGCAAGTATTTCATTTTTTCGTCCTGAGAACCATTAGTTTGTTTCAGGCGGACGAAGAGCACTGCTCCTATTCGTGAGGAAAATCATCATTCCCGTCTCGCTTTGATTGCGATTCCCGAAGACTGGAATGACTTCACTCCACAGGTACTGTCGGAGACCCCGGACAATTTGAATGTCCGGGAGTATGTATATATTAGTATAGATAAGTAAAAGAACCGGGTGGTCCACGCATCATCCGAGAAACCCACCATTTTTAACCTTTCAGAGATCCGTCCAAGAGCCGGCTTGTCCGCCTCCGGTGTACGCCACTCCTATGCGGCTGTGCGCAATTTATATGTCACTATCGATGAGCATAGAAGTCGGGTCGTGAATGTATCACCCGAGATACGTGCACCGGATATAAGAGAGTCCGCACTCTCTTATATCCGGTGCACGCGCCGCGCGCAGCTACAATGATGCGTCCTCTTCTATCGCAAGGGATACTTTGCTCAGACCTCTTTGTCGCACATTCCATTCGCATCAAAATTTCACTTTTCAAAACTCGATAACCGTCATTCAACCCAGATTTTTTTGCAGACAACCCTATATCATCGTGTTTGCAATGAAACAGCGCTTGTTTTGATATAAGATTTATTTAGTAAACAAATGGTCGAAAACAGTTAGTATCGACTTACCTGTTTATACCTAACAACCCAGTGGTTACGCCAGGAAAAAAATAGACAACCCAACGTTTGCATATTTTATAGGGTTCATACTTTCGGTTAGTGTTAAATTTATTCGTTAAACTCATGGGTGAATAAAAACTCAGATTTGAATTTGCAAAGAAGAAAGTTTGCGAAGTTCGAAAAATTAGGAATTACGATTGATAAATCGAATAATTTTCAAAATTCCACTCTTTCACCCTCATTCTTGATCACAAGTCACAAAATTCACTCCTAAGACGTACCGTAATACGTTTGTAGTACATTTTCAAAGTATTATCTGAGTATGTATCAGTTCAATACGATAATCACATACTTCCGACGGTCTTCGAATACTACGAGTTTCAGTGATATTATTCGCAAACTTTGTTTTATGCGCAGATTACAAAGAATGTATGAGAACTGTAAACTAACGACATGTCCATTTGACTTGGAGAATTTTCCAACATTGGAAGAAAATAATTATTTTGTTGGTTAATGTTCAGAATTAATAGAGTTTTTTTTGCTTCCCCGTCTTTTACAGAAGACTGCCTCAAGATTAGGATGGAAAGATGTCTCTACCATGCTGCTTAAATGGCTGCTCCATGCCCACAGTTTGTCACCATACACCCTATTGGTAGTAATCGCTCTCATGAGCACCGGTTGTTTTTCAATTTGGCTACTGAACCCATCACCCGCGATTTCTCTGCGAATAGCCGAGGAAGTGTCGTCGCCGAGTCACAACTTACTCCTACCGGAGAATACCAGTTTATTGCTGCATCAACAGTCTATTCAACAACCGTACACGATCAAAGAACCGCCGTCCAACGACGAAACAACGCTGATCGACATAAATAATTTTCGTTTCACGATAAATCATGATCCTTGCAACAAGAGACAACCGCTTTTACTAATAGTCATACACTCGGCGCCGGATAATTTTCAAAAGCGCAATGTAATTAGAGAAACATGGGGACGACCGAATCACAAAATAATATTATTATTTGTCATCGGTTGGTCCGATGAGTATCAGAGTCGACTCATCGAGGAGGATAGAAAGTATATGGATATTATTCAAGGAAATTTCCTGGACGCCTACAGAAATATGACGTACAAACATGTGATGACCCTGAAGTGGGCCACGTATTACTGTTTTAGTAAGAGAATAAAAACGATTTATCGTTCTATTTTGATATATCGGATTAATTAATTTTTTTTTTCGCAAATTTATCATCCAATTCACACATCGCTAATTGTCACAAATTGTACACAGGTGCCAAGCATATATTAAAGCTAGACGACGATGTATTCGTTCACATTCCAGCGATGATCGATTTTTTGAATCGCGGTCCGTCACCCTTGGTTGCTAGGCGATCGCTTCTTTGCGATGTAAGAGAAAAGTCCGAAGTGATACGATCGTCGGGAATAAAATGGAGAGTATCGCCGCTCGAGTATTCGGGTAAAACCTATCCAACATACTGCGCGGGTTGGGCTATTCTTTATTCGCCGGACAGTGTGTTTATTCTGTATCGCGAGGCACAGAAGGAACCTTACTTTTGGATCGACGATGTTCACGTTACCGGTACATTGGCTCGCAAACTTAATTTGACACACATATCGTTTAGCTCCTGGGTACTTACCAACAATGATGTCGACGAATTGTTGAAAAACCCTGATGAGAAAAAAAAATTTCTGCTTGGTCCGCTCAATTTGACCGAACGTAACATCAAAGCTTTGTACAATCTCACTGTTACTGGTGCGACTTACAAGTAATATCATTTAATAATATACAAACATGCTGTTTATGCTAATAATAAAAATGTGTTAGTGAATGAGGTATAGTATAATCACTCTTAATTATGCTTCCCATAGATGCGGAAGTTTATCCGAACATGAAAATCGTATCATAATTAAACTTCTTGGTAGTGGTTCGGAAATTTTTGAATATCTATCAGTAAAGGGGCTGGAAAGGGTGGTCCGGCCGCTTTAGTATTCGTGCTAGTTAAAAAAACGGCGAATCCTTCATTTTAGCTTGATGAGAAGAGTTCGTATCGGCAAACACTTTTGAAATGAGAAGGAGATAAGTGGAATGTAAAAACTCAAATAGGCGTAGCTTGTCCCGTAAAACTGTTTTCTTGCACAAATACAAAAAGACGTGAACTTTAATTCTATTTCCTCTATAAAACAGCATAATTTTCATTCGAATCGAATGACAAGTTCTCAAAGCAGGGTGCCGGATCGATTTGAAATTTTCAGAGAATGTACTCAAATATATGTACATTCCGAAAATGCAATAAAAAAATCGATTTTTTGAAATTTCCAACTGCATATAACCCCTTAAGAAATCAAAATTCTACAATAGTGTCTAACCGTAATTATCACCGTACCGCTGCAAGAATTTGTGTCTCCCGATAGAATCATTGTCGAGTATGATTGGGGGAGAAGAGGATAATTTTAATCGTCCATTAAGGGAACGTATACAATTAGACGGGAAAAAATTAGTTCATTTTGAGGAATTTTTTTAACTAGGAAATATTTATTCTACATTTAGCACACAGTAGGTACCCTTTAATAGTACATTTAAGTATACAAAATAATTTTTTTAAATTCATTTATCATTAAAATGGCGGAGTTGCGGCAAAGTGTTATAGCAAGATTGCGGCGGAAATTCCGAATCGGCGCGCTGTCTACCTTCTCGTAGACTTTGATCCACAACAAAATTCGAAATTTTTTTCAGTTAGAACATGTGTAGTTTCTATTTGACGGTAATTAAGATGAAGAAAATGCAAATTTAAGTAAATGGCACGCATTTGAAGAAACAAATAAAAATTTCTGCAAAATTTGTATTAAAAAAGTAGTTATTTTTCTAATTTTGTCAAAAACGATTCCCGTCAACGACAAGGTAATGATGTTATCAACATTTTCACAAAGTTCGAACTCAATCGGTTTAATAATTTTTGAGTAATCCTGCAGGCCAATTTCGAAAATGAAGTTTTGAGAAAAACGCGTTTAAAGTTTCGACAAGCAAAAAACCGATGATTGAAATTACTCATGGGTTAGTCAGTGATACCAGGCCCATATAACAAGCCTTCAGGTTTTTCATAAAGTTGATTTTCTTCCATTAATTCGACCCCTCTTCTTTGCGGCCTCTTTTGTCTCTGAAAGACTGCCTCACTCCTGTTACTGCATTCGCCTCTGATCGCTGTTGTCGGCGAAATTTTTCGAATGTTTCGAATTTTGCTTTAAAACTTTGAGAAAATATTCTGCACATACAGTTCTATCGTTTAGAAAAAAAAATCCATCTTTCGGTCGTTGTAATTGTATATGTCTTCTTAAAGTATATATACAGGATGATTCAGAATACCCAGACCATTCGTCGTTGTTGGATTCAGGGTGAATCGAACGCCGGATGAAAAAAAAATCCAACCAAGTTTAATTGCGAGATAATTAAACTACACCCAATAATGGCATGGCTTTCACCGTTCGATATCTTTTTGAATATTTGAAACAGTGGATAGTCGACCAGCAACATCGTTTTAATCGTACTTTACTTGATACACGCCGCTGCTCGTGAGTATACTTATATCTTTAATCGCCGAATCGAAAGAGTGGTTAGGATGAAAGCGGATCCCGCGATTGGCTGAACTTTAATTACCTTGTAATTACATTTGATTAAGAATTTTTTGTTTTTTTTTCCAAGCCGCGTTTGACTCGGGAGATCATCCCGAATGCGAATATTACCATTGGGGTATCTGAGTCACCCTATATAGAAAGTCAATATCAAGAAACAATTTATACACGAGTCTTTACAAGTTATCTGATAACTATTTTATAATAATTTTATTCCTAAATTTCTGTTTGGGTAAAATAAGTTTTACGAACAGATCATTTTTCACCATCTATGAACTACAGTTCACGTCGAATGAAATTAAGGATTTACGAACGGTCAACGTAATTTCTACCTAGAATGCATCTTTATCGTTGTATTCGTCATCGATTCCGTTTTCATTTCGCATATTCATGAATATTGTTTTGTCGAACACATTCATTTTCTGATAAAATAAAGGACTTAATCGTGGGGGCCGTTTAAACACAGTCGTTACGTCGAATTGTATCTTAAAAAAATGCGCCGTATTCTCCCTTCTCCCCTATGCCTGAAGAAAAAAAATCACGATTTTTGTATAATGTATAAAGTAGGACGTCGGTGAGTAAAAAGGAAATTGAGAATTTTTGATTCTTTGAGGAAAAAAAATGCCAATTTCTGGCATTAATTTGCCATAAATTGAAAATAGAAAGCGCAAATACAGGCAAAGAGAGAGAGAGAGAGAGAGAGAGAGAGATTGCACAAAGTAGAAACGGTAAAGCACTCCGGTTAGAAGATGCACAAGGGAAAAAGGCCATCTACAACGATTACCTAATTTCACTGCGGGAATCTCTTGTCGCAAAAATAAACAAAAAATCTTTCGTTATGACTTTTGACCGCGAGGAATCGCATGATATGTTACTTTGGACTTTAAATGCCGGTAGTTTTTATAAAACTCTTTGATTAATTAGCAATGTTGAGTCGTGCCATTTTTACTAATTTTTTGGAAGTTATACTGAACAAATCGAGAAATGAATATAGGTTCACGCGAACATTTGGATTAGCGTGTGTGTGTGAACGTGTATGCAATGAAAGAAGAACCAAGAACTTAAAAATAAAACAATGTGTAGCAATCAACGCGACAGAAGTGAAACTTCATTAGGCTCAAATAATTAAGGAGAGTCTATAATCGAGGCACGTCATTAGTTTTCATCGTGTTGCTACTATATTCAATATGTCTTGTGACGGCGGATTTTCGCTACCGTCACAAAGTATACTAAATTCGCGTATACTTAAGGCCTTACATACGTCCAGCGGTACCAAAAACGTACCAAAAGAAAAACTGTTTTTAGGAGGGATAGAAATAGAAATTGATAAAAAAATTCTTACACATTGTTTATTACTCTGTTAAGTTTGTAAAAAAATTTTTCAATTTTTTTTTTCAAAAATTACAACATTAAAAATCACATTTTTTGAAGCACTGTAAAAAAAAAGTTGCTCCACGGTCGGCAGTATTTCTTCCTCAAATGTTGACGGATCTGCAAAATGTAAAGAAATTCTTGTAAAATAAGGTAGTAGTTATAGTTGTCGAGCCGGATTTTTGAAATTCGAAAAATTAAACAATTTACGGTAATTTAAAAAAAAATGTTAAGTTTGTGTCAAAAAAGTCACACTTTAATTGTTTTTATAAAATTTTCTAATTATAATTTTAAAAATCCGGCTCGACAACTATAGAAAAAACAATTCCGAATATTAAAAAAAAAAATCATCAAAAAATATTAAAAACCGTACGAGTTATCATGCCGACCGTGTCAGAAAAAGTAGTTTTGAGAAAAACGCGTTTAAAGTTTCAAGCGCGTTTCGCTCGAAGTTGCGCGCGGCTGGAGCAAGAACTTTATGAATTTTTTAAATGTATTTAGTTAACTTACGTCTAATCTCCCATTCCAGCTTCATATTGTACGCCTTCCTTGTCAGTAAAAAATTGTTGTTGTTTATTTTTTTCTAATCGACGAATTGTTCAATCAACTCAACTCAGGTAGGCACGCGTCAGACCTTTGTCCTTTCGTCGGGCAGTTACATTATCTACAATAACTTTTGAACTATGGGGAATTTTTACAATCAGCTTACACAGAAATACGCCTAAGACTATAAGGAATAATAATCTGTAAACAAAAAAAAATCGATTTTTTTGAAAATTCTCGACGTATGTAAGGCCTTAATTCACGACACGCGGGAGCACCGTCTCTTCACGTCGGGAGTCCTTCCCGAGGGAAAACCAACAGGGCATAGCGTTAACGTACCGAATATTTTCTAATTCTTCTTGTATTATTTTGTCTCATACACACGTCATCGACATCGACGAGAGCGTCGAGTTCCGTTTACGAGACCGTTCACCTCTTACCGTCGTCGCTCTAACATCTCAGCGACGCTTACGTACTGTCAAGCCTGGAATGACCGTTGCCGCCTCAAACTCATTATTAAGAGAGAGCGTAAAAATTCACGATCACAGGAAATTCCCGGGTCCATGACAGAATGCATCGTTATGCATTCTATCATGGACCCGCAGTACGCTACAAGTCGTCGCAGATCGGCTTTGTCGGCCTATGGGCCTATCTCGCGTTAGACGCCGATCACCGCGCGTTAACCGTCGAAATTCGAATCGACGCACCACGGCTCAATTATGCCAAGTTACTATTGTAACTGAGAGGTGGAGGGAAATTGGGTAACAAGAGCGAACGTGAAATGCATCTCGAGGACTCCAACTTGCGTTGTTAACGAAGAGAGACGTGGTTCCGTGTCGTGGTCGATATTACCGTTGCCCAAGAAAGCGACGCTACCGAATAGATCAAAGTTCGAGACAGTCGCAAGCCCCGTCTCGTTCTACATAAAATAACCGGTAGGACAGTCGTTTCGCTTCGTTTTGTCGTGTGATCTGGAAAAGAATTGTTTATAGAGTAGACGAAAAACGGTAGCGATATTGTCGCGAAGGTACGTTCACGCGCGACGCCCGTAGAGTCTTTATCCGCGAGTAATGTCTGTCGCGCTCTCGTTAAATTATTGGTAAAGTAGAATCGCCGAGAGGGATTCCGATTTCATTGGTTGCGAGTGGGTCCGTAGAATTAGTTTAATCGTAAGTTTGTTTGTTGCTCGAACCGTCATTAGTTTTGTGAGCTTGGGAATCGAGTGTCGGAGATTGAGAATTGAGACTTGAACGCGAGAGCGCGTCACCGTGAGAACCGTTACCGGCCACCGCCATATTGGCTTAGAATTATGTCGGATTTCAATCGTTGAGCGCGGCCGAGTATACCATAAATCAATAGTGATAGTTATGAATTAGTGAATAAGGGTTTTTTCCGTATCGAATCGTGTACCAACCATAATTGTTAATTAGAGCGATAAGAATGGTGCGAATATATTTTCCTTGGGACTTTGAAGAAAATCGGAGTTTGGCATTCCCAGTCACCTTCCGTGTCCGGCGAATTTATTTGTTTTATAAATAGTGTTCGTTCCAGGAGACCAGTGTTTGATTTTTGTGTTGCATTTAACCCCTTGAACCCAGGCCTTCTACCACCGAACAAGGCTGCAGCCTAGCCGAGGAAAGGTCTCGCGAATTCGTTGTCGGGAAAAATAAGCTTTTGTTGTGAGAGCTTCTCTCGCACGGCTGGCGCCCAACCGACAACGAGTTCGCGAGTATTTTGTGCGTCGATCGTTCATCGCCGGGAATCGGCGTCACAGTCTATATTTATTAAACTTGCTCTCTTCTGCGATGGAAACTAATAACCCACGTCTATTGTAGCGTCTCCTTTGAAGACATGATTTTTTAATATTTGTAATGATTTCGTTCCCATGTTCAAAATAAGATCAGTGCTTTGGATATAAGCATAAATTCTAGGTCAAATATTAAAAACAATTAAGTTATACCAATATCAAAAATATTTTATTCTGTTTCCATTTCGCCATTCTCTACAAATGAAATAATTGATTTGTGGTAACTAAAATAGGAAATAAAAACTTTTGATTGTAGTCGGTCCAGAAATTTTCCGAAAACTGCATCAATAGCGGTTCCCAATTTCGTTGTTATTATTGGTATGATTATGATAATTATTAAATTAAATGTCACTTGATGATTGATAAATAAAATAACTATTGGCACATGTACACGCTTAAGGCCGTCATCCCGTGTGTAGGCTCTTTTTTTATGCTTTGTTGGGAATCTTTTTGGCGAACTAAATAAAGATACAACTGCGAAATTTTTAAATCAAAAAAATCAAACGGAATTTTATTTTGTGAAGTTTTAACTAGTCTTGGAACTAGGATTATCAAAAAATATTGAAAAGTTAATTTTTGGCAACTTGTTAAATTCTTATAGTCAATTTTGGTTTTTTTCAGGCCTTCTTTACCATGACAAAAAAAATTTGTGTGAAAGGCCGCGCGTTAGAAGTAAAACTTTTTCATCTTGTTGGTAGGCGTAAATTTTGTAGTCATTTTGTCTAAATTTCGTATCATGAAGTGAGATTAGGTGGGGGTGTAATGAATGACAAAAGAAATTTCGTTTTTGATCTGCATTTACAAAATATTTTTTATTCATCAGTAATATTTTCGAAAAATGAAATAATAGGTTTAATAATAGGAAATGAAAAATATGATGTAAATACTTTGGCCTGTAGATTGCCTAAATTCATGATGTTAAAGTTTGCATCGTTGGAACGCAACAAAAATAGGTTTCTTCAATTGTCATTTTCAGTATTACTCTCGCTTCTCTTGTCGGTTTAGGCCTAGGTCCTTGAAGGAGACTCCAAAAAACAGTTTAAAGATTATTGTCTTCGAAAATTCAACCTTAAGGGGGATGAATAGGATAATAAAATCTATTTTCGTTTCATTCCAACGATTCAAACGTCAACATCATCTAAATTCCTTGCAAACACAGCATCAATCGTGGTGCCTGATCTTGTGGTTGGTTCGCTTACACTATTATTGATTGTTAAATTTAATTTGTCTTTTAAAAATTGTACAAGCGATTGTGATTCTTCCGATGCAAAATTTATATTAACGCCGCGAGAGTGGGAACGTGATATATAGATATCAAGAGACGCGGCAGCGTCTTGAGGCCAAGTATAAAAAAGAAGTTTTTAAACTGTGCCGATGTCTGTATACAGTAAGGTGCCCTGAAAATCGTTATATTCAAACTCTAAATCGACTTCACGCGCAAACGCATCGAGTTATAACTCGACGCGTTTGCGCAAAAATGTTGTCAGATTTGTTATAACAAATCTGACGACATTTTTGCGATGTAATGTTATTTATTTCTGTCGAATGCATTTAGATTTATTTACATCCATCTGACGTAGGCACGTACGCGCAACGAGACCACGCAGCATGTAGTGAGAGAGGCCTTCATGTCTTCGGCCCTCAACTCTACAGATTTCAACAACAGATTTCAACTCTACAGATTTCGGGCCTCAGCTCTACAGATTTCAACAAGTTGGTCAATGTCCTGATAAATATTTTACAATCTAAAAAAATAGCCCGTTTGGACAATACCATGTCGCACACTATTTCAAACGCATAGAATTTCAGCACCGGGGGAGTCCTCATGCACACATCCTACTTTGGCTGAGCGATGCACCAATTGACCCGCTCATTCATGACATAAGAGAGACAGTACGATTGATCGATCAATTGATTTCAGTATCACCAACCGAAGGCCCAAAAAATATTAAATTGCAGACTCATAAACATACTTTCACATGTTTTAAGAAGATAACTGCAAATAAACCCCTGAAATGTATATTCGAAGCTCCTTTCATGCCATCTCGCAGCACACAAATACTCACCCCTATGCCTAAAACAGAAAATGGGTTCACGAGATATGCTGAACGGTACAAAAGTATTCGAATCAATCTCGAAAACAATGATTACATTGATATAGATACCTTTTATTACGAGAATCAAATAACTTCAGATGAGGATTACACAAAAGTACTGAGGGCTGGAATTACACGACCACGAGTTTTCGTCAAGAGGGAGCCATCTCAGAAATTGATCAATCCGTTCAATCCGTTCATTTTTAACGTGTTGAAGTCCAATATGAATATTCAGTTCATCACGGAGGAATATTCGTGTGCACAATACGTTGTTGAATACATTAACAAAATCAATAGAGGCATAAGCAATCTACAAAGATAGATAGTAACAATTATGGCTGAACACCCAGAATTTGACATAGTTGAGATAACCAGAAAAATGAGCATTGATATGCTTAATACCGTCGAAATGTCCAGTCAAGAAGCTGCATGGTACTTATTGCGGCAACCCATATCTAAGAGTTCATCTGTGATTGTCTACATTTCTACTGTGTGGCCGGCAGAACGACAGCGAATACGGAAAACACAGAAAGAGTTGGATGAGATGCAATGCGGCGAAGATTCTACAGACATCTGGAAGAAGAACTGGTTCGATAAATATGAGAAAAGACCACAAGAATTGGAAAATACAACACTCGCAGAGTTCGTGGCCAACTATACACATACTGCACAGGGAGGATACAAACGACGAAAGGAACCAAGGATAATTCGATACAGAAATTATAACATTGTCACTGATTACAATGAATATAAGCGAGAAATGGTGACGTTGCATTTACCATTACGGAATGAAGAGGAACAAATACTCGGTGATATGAAATTTATTGAGTTATATGACGAAAATGAGCAAACGATCTTGACGAACCGTAAACAATTTGAATCTGATTTGGATATCGCAAAAACTATACAAATATGCCGATAATTATGCCGTGAAGAAGATATCAACGATGACGATGAACTTCGAAACGTAGCAAATAGATTTCCAGAGCCAAACCCGTTTCAGGAGATGTATAACAACAATTCAGAGGTTAATAGTGATTTGAGATTGGCAACACTGAATAAACTTGGAGCTACAGCTAAGAAAAGGGAAAATTTGATGCCGACTCCAGAATTTCAACGGTTTATGAGAATGGCCAACGAAATACAACGACAATTGGCCATGCACGTGATTTCACATCTTCAATCACCTCAATCGAGTCCACTTCAGATCTCCTTTACTGGACTAGCAGGATTCGGCAAGACGTTTGTTATCAAATTATTGATGGAAATTTATAATCGTTACACTGACAATGATGGCTATTGTAACGCATACATAACTTGTGCGTCTCTTCAGAAGTCTCTTCAAGTATGTTCAGGTGATTATAATTGACGAGATAAGTATGATCGGTACCGAATTATTGAGTCAAATTGACTCTAGATTGAAACAAATCACAGGCAACTTTGATACCAACTTTGGAGGCCTTGATATGATTCTGATTGGCGACCTGCGTCAATTACCGCCCGTAAGAGCTACACCCATGTATAAAGCAGTTAAACAGCGTATCGTAGAGCCGACTTTATGGCGTGGACTCAAATTTTACGAACTCACCGAAGTGATGCGACAGGCAAATGAAGTATTCTCATCTCTCCTGACGAAAATTGAAAATGGTCAGGTGCTCGAACCCCATCAATGAGAAGTTATCGAATCGAGATTCTACTCCGCAGAACAGGCTGATAAAATTTGTCCCCATGGAATTCGTCTATTTTTAACAAACGTTTCTGTCACTGAGTACAACCAACGGGTTTTCAACGTCGTGCAGGATAAAATTGTCTGCATATCTAAAGATGTGTATATGGGTTGCCATAACGCAGAGCAAGAAACGTTTGTACGCCAGAAACTGCACAAAATGTCAGTTATTGATACTGGTGGTTTACCTTACGAGATAACACTAGTAATCAAGAAGAACTACATCATAACAACAAATATAGATGTGTCTGACGGCTTGGCTAACGGTGCTATGGGACGATTGGAGTACATCGAGCGTGATGAGACTGGAGAAGTAACTCGCGTGTGGTTAGTGTTTTCCACCAGTCCAAATACTGGACAGAAATTGAGAAAAAAGGCAGCTGCACATATGCAGGCTAATAATATAAATCGGTCCGCCGTACCAATCGGGCGAAGGACAGTCACCATCACTCTCAACAATAATAAAACCATCATCGTGAAACGCAATAACTTTCCACTGGTTCCTGCTAACGCGATTACAATTCACAAGTCACAGGGAGGGACCTGTCCTGAAGTCGTTTACGAGTATAGCAAGACACACTGACAGCAGTTGTTATATGTGGCATTGTCCCGTGTAACGAGCATAGAAGGACTATACATTATCACCAAAAATAATAATAGAACTTTTTATCACGGTCGAAGCGTAGCAGCGTCCATCGGTAGCTTAACGGGAGAATTTCGTCGCCTATCAACTAACCGACTAAAAACCATTACTAGTGTAATGACGGAATTCATCAGTAGTCGTAGAGGGCTGTCATTATTCTCATTAAATTGTCAAAGTTTGCGAGCACACGCAGAAGACTTCAAAGAGGTAGTAGCGCAACGAACCAACATTTTGCTTTTATCGGAAACCTGGATGAACAACGAAGAAACAATAAATATTGTTAACTTCAATTGTATCGTCCAGTTCAAACGACCTAATTTAAGAGCTGGTGGCGTTGCAGTTTATCACAATTCAAATGACAGAATAAATGTGGTAACTCCAAACATTGATATTAATTTACAGCAATCTAATTGGTTATCAGTAAACGCGACTGCTGTTGGAGACATTTGTGCTGCCGAATGTGTTGTGGAAAGTGGGCAAAGTATCGCTATGATTGTCATTTATATTAGTCCGAATCAGAAAATAGCCGATATTATAAAATTCATCCACCATACTTTGCTTGCCTACACACCTGTTGGTGCTGCAGAGTTAGGAGAAGATTTGGCTTCAATGCCAATGATTTTAAGTGGTGATTTTAATATAAATTTTGCATCGACAGAATCACAACCGCTTATACAATTTTTAAAAGACAAATTAAATTTATCATTGAATAATAGTATAAACGAACCAACCACGAGATCAGGCACCACAATTGATGCTGTGTTTGCAAGGAATTTAAGCAGTTTTTAGTCTAAAGTATTTACATCTTATTTTTCGTTTCATAAACCTATTTTATCATTTTTGGAAGATGTCATTGATGAATAAAAATATTTCGTAAATGCACATCAAAAATGAAATTTGTTTTTCCATTCATTACACCCCCACCTAATTTCACTTCATGAAATGAAATTTGGATAACTTGAAATTTACGCCTACCAACGGGATGAAAAAGTTTCACTTCTAACGCGCGGCCTTCCGCGTGTTTTTTTTTAATATTTTGGGCAATTTCGAAACGAAGGTATTCTCTATAAAATCTTGCTAAAGGTCATAGTTTTTGAGTTATCCATTTTTGAAAATTTCTGAAAGAGTTTTCCAATATTACACTTGATTTATATATAGAAATACTAATCAAATAATTACATCGAATCATCAATTCCTGGCCCATCAAACAGGGCTTCTGCCGATGTAGAAGCTTCCAAAATATCTATTTGCCGTTGTCTTCGAAGCATTCTGCCTTCCCGGGTATTGTCGCTAGCGCGTTTTTCAGCCACGTTTATACGCTGAGAATCTGTTCTTTCTGTGTACCGATGCGAATTGGGTCCACAATTCATGCCAAGTGTATTCATGATCACCAACAACGTGTGTGTACTTTCATTGAATATACAAGCAGCAACATATGCAGTAATTTATACAATAGTACTGCTACTACACATTGTTTTTGGGCTTATTTTCCAAACTAGCTGATTGAGACTTTCGTTACTGTTTTGATTGAAACCACCGATACACCTAGAGAGTAAATCATCATTACTCAGATCTTCATAAATTGGTTTTATGGCAACAATGGGAGGTAACAGTCGATAATCTTGCTCGTAAGAATCGAATTCCGCATTAGCTTGAGCGCATTGATACGAACACCAAGATTCTTCACCTTTCGGGCACATCTCGTGATGTGGTTATTCATCAGTTGAGCTGTAGTGATAGAATGTTGCCCATATCGCAGGCTTCATATTTTCCAGTGAATCACAGTGCCGATGTTTAGCTGAGCCATAGTAGACAGTTACTTTGTCTATCATCTTCGCTGTTAGTTTGCTTTTACCTCCAAGACCACCGTGCTTGGTTTTCAATGTGCGTAATCGACTTCCCATCCGTTTCTGTACGTGTCCTATTTACTTCTTCTTATTTATGATAGTATTCTCGTAAGGAGAAGCTTTTAAAACTACAGAATAAGTTTTGGAGACATCATCTCCAATAAAGTTTGTATATTTAACTCCGTATTTCGTTTCTGACTGCTTGAAAATTTCCACAATTCCGTCGACCTCCATTTTTCCAGATGACCCCTCATCATTTACTAAGTACTACACTCATCTTTATGCGTTTTACTCGATTCTCCAAATTCAGCAGTATTTTTTTTGGATTTCCAATATTCACACAGCTTACAATAGCTACTCTTTATATTTAAATCAAGAATTTTTCCAGTAAAATAACCAATTATTGATGAAACTCCAAACAAAGATGTAAAGCCACGCTTTTCGCATGCTCCATCTCCAGATACAGTAAATTCGTTCGTTTCCTTATTTTCAGCTTTTGTTGTTTCTTCTTTTTCTTTATCCACAGCTTTTTGAAGCAGAAAATCTGCGACGGTTTTACTAGCATCTGATGTTAGCTTCAACAGTATTGTGAATGTACGCTTGTCTAAAAATTGTGGCATGTCCATTAGACCACAAAATTTTCGCATTCCTTCATATCCTATTTCTAGGACTCTGATAACAAATACGAGTTCTGTTCAAAAAGTATCGCGAATTCTGTGTTTTTTCAAAAAGTATTTATTTATTCATTAATATCTATTTTGTCCCCTTCAAAGTAATTCCCCTCGGATATAATACATTTATGCCAACGTTTTTGCCAATCCTCGAAGCACTTAAAAAAATCATTTTTTGTGATCTTGTTCAGCTCCTCCTTCGATGCCGTCTTTATCGCTTCAATCGTGGCGTATCGTTGCCCTTTCATGGGCCTCTTCAGTTTTGGGAACAGGAAAAAGTCACAGGGGGCCAGGTCTGGGGAATACGGTTGCTGCGGCATCATTAGAGTGTTGTTTTTGGCAAAAGATTCGCGCACAATCAACGATGTGTGAGCAGGGGCGTTATCATGGTGCAAAAGGCAATTTTTGTTCTTCCACAAATCCGGGCGTTTATGGCGGATTGCTTCGCGCAAATTGCACATAACTTGCAGGTAATATTCTTTATTGACTGTACGACCCTGTGGCAAGAACTCACGATGCACCACGCCCCTGCAATCGAAGAAAACTGTGAGCAAAACCTTCACATTCGACCGAACTTGGCGCGCTTTTTTCGGTCTTGGCTCATGCGGCAGCTTCCATTGCGATGATTGAGCTTTGGCTTCCACGTCATAACCATAAACCCATGATTCGCCACCAGTTATGACCCTCTGGAGCAAATTTGGGTCGTCGCGGACCGAGTCCAACAGCTCCTTAGCAATGTTAACGCGACACTGTTTTTGTTCGAAATTGAGCAATTTTGGCACGAATTTCGCTGCGACCCGTCATTGGTAAAATGATGCCCAAATCATTGGTAAAAATCGAATAGCACGAGCCAATCGATATGTTTAGTTTCTCAGCAACTTCTTTACCGGTGATTCGACGATTGGCCAATATTATTTTCTTCATTTCATGAATGTTTTCGTCTGTTGTTGATGTGCTCGGGCGTCCGGAACGCATTTCGTTGTTCGCAGCTTCTCGGCCCTCTGAGAACATTTTGTACCACCGATAAACGTTGCTTTGGTCCAAGGTAGCTTCACCATATGCCTCAGTCAACATTCGGGATGCTTTCGCGCACTTAATTTTGTTTTTCACACAAAATTTGATACAAATTCTTTGATCCATTTTTTGGAATAGACAAAAATCGAAGACAAGCCAAAACACGTCTAACCAAAACAGCTGTCAACAATTAACTAAACATTCAAAATGGCCGATTTTTTCAGCATAAGTGAGGGACATGAGTACCAACCTAACGCCTCAAAAAAATTGAAAATCGAATATACGTAACCCGCGGAAATTCAAAATTCGCGATACTTTTTGAACAGACCTCGTATGAATCGTCGATTTATTTCATAGGAATGTCCTAAAAGAACAAGAAGCAATGTTCTCGTTAACACAACCATCACATGATACGACAATTTTAAATCCCAGATCACGTGTGCTCGCTGTCTGAAATTTCACATCCCCATTACACTTTTTGCACTTTACAAGACTCGAAATGGCCGTAAATACAGAAATACAGTTCATTATTCTATATTCAACACGATTATCTTCAGGCCCATCATGTTCTATGTCTCGTTTTAATGTTTTAGCTGATGAATTTAGTGAATCTGTAACATTTTCATTACGTTCCGCTGTGTTCGGATTGAAAACTTTTTTTTTAACGGTGCGCGACTTACGAAGATTCCCAGATCTCCGAAGATCTCTAGAACCTTTGCTACGATTCATAATGAAATAATTAAATAAGTTTGTTTATAAACGCAGAAGTATCAACCACTCAGTTCAACTGCCACGAATATACTGATGCCAAGCCAAAAAATTTCAGTAACGAAACATGACTATACATATATAGAATATAATAGACGGGTCGAAACCGGTCGCTTGCAGCCGCCGTCGGCTACCTGCCATGGGGACCCGAGGCCCCTCCACTAATTGGGGGATATCTCGGAAACTATTAATCGGATTAACTTGAAATTTTCAGAGAATATTTTCGAAACATAATACTTCAAGAAATTGCAAAAAAAAAGATATCGATTTCTTGAAAATGTTAACTGCATCTCACCCCTTAAGAGGCTTCCACCACTGAAATTTGAGGAAGTTCTAGGCCTGTATCCAAGACCGTGATCTAAGATCTAACCAATAACTACCTATAACAATTTCTAACCTGCGATTGCGATGTACTTGCTTTTTCGACCTAAACCGGAAAACACTTATAATGACAAAACAAAATTATAATTAACCAATGAAAATGGTGGAACGTTGCGACGTTAAAAATTGTAAGAGTGAATGAACGAAAAATGCAGATATCGATTTCCACTGGTAATTAGAGAAAAAAATATCATACATATTGTTACTGCGTCAAGGAATATCTGTCGTCACTATTTATTAACGATATGTATTATTTGTAGCTTCTCCAAAATACGAGAATTATTGAATGTGTTTATAAACGCCATACACGAGAAATTGAGAAGTCATGTGAATACTTCTCAATTCTCAACACAGGTTCATATGAAATAAACATTTAACTGCTGACTCCTACCATTCTCCTGCAATGCCAAGTATCAAGTGTATATCATTATTTGATCCCGATATGGGTTGTTCTACTACTTCACCAGTTGCAGTATGTGAACTTTTAAATTTATTATCTCAAACCTAATGGTGTAAAACAAATTTTGGTAAACATCGGGTTTAGGAGACCCCCCCTCCGATTCCTTTCGGAATAAGCCCATCCGATGCGTTTTTGCACACGAAACAACTTTTTCCTCTGATAAAATTAGGGGGCGTTATTTATTAAAAAATTATTGATAAATAAAGTTAATAATTCATATAGCTATTTTCCTTATACCAGCCAGTCCTAATCCTCTTGTTCTTCACGCGTGTTGTTAAGAATACCCCTTGAGTAACATACAAAAAGTTTTATCCGTCGCTCATTGTTTGTTAAAAACTTATTAACAAAAGAAGTTTCATAAATCAAACATGAAGTACTTATACTGGTGTATGGTGAACAGTACGCGTATGAGCGTGGTGGCTGCGCCTCCCCTGCACCCGGTGCCGGATTTGGGGGAGGGCAGGCGGAGCTACTGCCCCAGGGCCTCCACAAGAGAGGAGCCCCCACAATAGAAATAAAAAAAATACCCAAGTTTCGACGGGTCAGCAACTTTTCCGTTTTTTTCCAAACAGTCTTCTTTCGCATTTTTACCGACAATACTTGCACAAACATAATAATATTGTTCTTGAATATTAAAAACAATATATTCATATTTCAATTCGCAAAACATCAATGTATCAGAAAGCTCTGATTGCAAATTTCCATTTAATATCAATTTGTGATTTGATCGAGCATCTCGGTGGCAGGATGGAGCAATACTTTTTCGAAGCCTCGAAAGTTCAGTGTTCGATTCCTCGTCGCTCGTCACAATTTTTTCACCATGAAATCGTAAAACTAAATTAATAATAATATGTGAGCAATTGATATTAATCCATTCTTAAACAAAATACATAATTACTATCGACTAGACAGTCATTTTTTTTCTAAATTTTCTCTTTTAGTCAGATATATAAGTAGTTTGTTAAGCAATAAGGATTTTTTTGACGCAATTTACCGGAACCAATTCATGAACCTACTGCATGAAGCAGTCCGTGGTATACGGATTACAATTGGTTACAAAAAATTAGCGTAAAGATTGAAGAATATCAATTGTTTAAAAAAAAAAAACCAAACCGTCGCTACGACGAATAAAATGCTAATACTAACAATCAAGCGAACAAGAAAAAGGTTTGCATGTTGAAGTTTCGAAAATACGATCGTACATCGTATCAAAGCCGAGAAGATCATACAAATACGATTTAAATCTTACGGTTGGCAACACTGTCGTGGTTAAGAAGTGTCCGCTTGTGCCGTGCTCGTAGCGGGGGATTCCCGAAATTTTATACATTACTGTACGGCTAAGAAGCTACGGACATTATGCAACAAATGTAAATTCTTCTGAATTTATATCTACAAACACACGTAAGTATTCTCGTATTTATCTTGTGATCTATAATATACATTGAATGTCATATTTCATTGTGCAATTACGAAAATTTGTAATGTGGTAGGCAGAGATGACCGATTTCCACTTATCATGCTCTCTACATATCTTCTTATTTTCTTAATATTTCCTAAAGAAAATATTAAGAAAATATTGGGTATTTTAGCCCACTGTAAACAGTGGAATCATGAGTGATCGTCATAAAACTCCTCGAGTTTTCGCTAGTGGTTACCAGAAGAGAAAATTGCAAGCAGAAAGTGAAAAGAAAAGTGAAGGAAATTTAGCTAAAATACCCAAATTGACCAACTATTTTACATCGACACCCAAACAAGAACTTCCGCAAGATCCTGAAAAAAAAACAGAAGATTCAGCAGTAGATGGAGATGGGGTCGATAGTAGTCAAAATAATCAAGCTGTTGCATCAGGCGACACCATAGAATCTTCAAAAAGTTGTAGTCACAATCAAGAGAATGTAGATATTTGTGGTTTCAAAAATGACATTGATCTTTGGCCTGACGTCATTACAGAAGGAATGATCAAATATTGGGCGAAGAAAGGTTCCGAAAAACTGCAAAATTGTGATGAAGTCTCTCTGCAGAATTCAGTTTTACAATATCAGTCGCGAGATAATACAAACTTTGTTCGGAAATGTTCAAAGAATATGTTTACACGTCGCAATCAAAATCAAGAGACTGTCAATCGATTCTGGCTTTGTTTTTGTTCAACTACGGGGAAAATATATTGCTATGAAACGACAGCAGTGGACACGCGGTCGGTGCGCGGCTTCGGCGATCTCCCATGTTAAGCAGTATTGGCCGCGGTCAGTACTGGGATGGGTGACCGCTTAGCCGTACACTGGCTTGCACGCCAACTACTGAGCGGGAGGCGGTTTTTCTGAGTTTCTGATAGTAATACAACTGAAACTCATTCAAAAACGAAAAGCCGTCAGTATCGGCACAGGTTGTCCGCAGTTTGCCTGGGTCCATGGCAAATGCGATACAGTGTAGCTAAGACGTCTGCGGACGCAATGGAAGTTAAATTAGCTTAGCGAAGTGCGGGTAGGGAGTGATAGGGGGAAAAATGGAAAAAATGGAATTGGGAAGGGTCATGCGTAAAAACCCGAAAGGGTATACGTTGGAACACACAATAATAATAATAATAATAAATGTATTGCTATGCGTGTAAATTTATGTCTACTCAAAAAACGAAGCTAAGTGGAGAAGGCTTCAGTGACTGGAAGCATGCATCTGATCGCCTATACGAGCATGAGATTTCGAAGACTCATTTGGAGTCAGTGATGAGTTTAGTGCAACGGGGAAAAGTCACAGGACGCATCGATCAAGAGCTAGCGATACAAGAGGCACACCAAATTGAGTGTTGGCGAAAAATTCTTAGCATTGTCGTCAGTAAATTCATTGCTGAACGCGGAATAGCCTTCCGAGAAGACGATGAAATTATTGGATCACCGAGAAATGGCAATTTTCTGGATATGTTGGAGTTGCTAGCCGAGTACGAACCAACCTTGGCAAGTCATTTAAAACAGCATGCTTACAAAGGAAGCGGTCACGTCAATTACCTTTCCTCCACGATTTGCAAAGAACTGATAAGTTCCATGGGTGATCAAGTGCTCAATGAAATCGTAGCAAGAATTTAAAAATCAAAGTACTATTCGGTTTCAGTGGACTCTACTCCCGACGAATCTCATATCGGTCAACTTACTATACTTGTTCGATATATTGAAGGACCGATGCCAAAGGAACGATTTCTTACTTTCTTACCAAACTGCGGCCATACTGGAGAAGCCACAGCAAAAGCTTTACTACAATTTTTAGGTGACCATCAAATTGATATCCTTGATTGCCGCGGTCAATCGTACGACAATGCTGCAAATATGAGTGGCAACGGATGCACGCTCTTATTTTGCAGAAAAATCATTTATCAGCGTTTGTATCATGTTGTACCACTCACTCAGCTTAGTTGGGAAGGCAGCTGCTAACTCTTGTCCATCGGCAGTTCAATTCTTTGATTTCGTTCAGAATGTATATACGTTTTTTACAGCAAGTACACAACGATACCGAATTCGAAAAATCTTAGCGATACTCGCTGGTCATGTAGAGCTGCTTGTCATCGGATATTCTGAAATCGAAGAAGCTCTAACCAGCATATCTTCTGATAACGAGCGGAAAGATATCGTGGGAAATGAAGCAACACATCTTTTAGATAAGATCGGTGGTCTCGAAACCGCTCTATTTGATATCTTTTGGAACGATATTTTGGAGCGATTCAACGCAACAAACAAGATTTTGCAGGACCCAAAAATCCTTCTTGAATCTGCTGTGCGTGCATTGGAGTCATTAAAATCATTCATCGAATCCAAATGAGACGATTTTAATAAATACGAAGAAGCAGCTAAACAAATATCAAATACTGACGAATACGTACATTCACGCATCAGAAAAAAAAGTGTGAAGTTGAATCCGCTCGATTACATAAAAGCACAAGACGCAAATCTGTCACCAAGAGAGAAATTTAAAGTGTCCGGTTTTATCCCAGTGATTGATCAACTTTGTGTTTCTTTCAATGAAAGATTGCATGCATGCGAAGCTGTTTGTTCGAGATTTGAATTTCTCAATCACCTAAAAGAGATGGACGCTGCAAATTTGTATGCTGCTGCAGAGGAATTGGTAAAAGTGTACAAAGACGATTTAGAACCTGGCCTTGGTAATGAATTGGTTGAATTTGTATCTTTGATAGACTTATACAAAAAAGATTATGAAAAAGACCAATCTGAGAAGCTGTTTTATTATTGCATTCTTGAAAATCAAAATTTCAGAGCTATCTTGCCGAACATTGAAATTACACTAAGAATGTACTTGGTTTAGATGGTCTCGAATTGCACTGGGGAGCGCTCGTTTTCAAAAATGAAAATTATAAAGAATAAGCTGCGAACGACGATGGGGCAAAACCGGCTATCGAAGCTAACCCTACTTAGTATTGAAAGTGATTTACTCTGGGAGCTAGATTTCAGCGAAGTCATCAACGACTTTTCGTCGAAAAAATTTCGTAAAGTTCCATTCGTTAACACGGTAATTTAGTTTTTAATAAATTGTATTTGACTTTAACTAATTACTACATACTTTGTTGAAATAATTTTATTTGTTGGCAATACATTTTTGAAAGACTGGACGGGAAAAAATTGTTCCTTTTATTCGGAAAATAATTAGGGGCCTCCGCTCCTTCGTTGCCCCAGGGCCTCCAGACCTCCAAATCCGACTCTGCCTGCACCCCCCACACACACCAGCCTAAAAAAAACCCAAAACAACCCAAAAACAAACCAAAAACAACCCAAAACTACACAAAAACGACCCAAACAACCCGTAAGTACACTAAATACCACATATATCCCTTACTTATATGTATGTATGCTAGTCATCATACGAATACAAATACACATGAGTAAATGGGGGCGGGAAGGTGAGGTGGGGTGGGTCGCGTGTGGGATGGGGGGTTGTTTGGATTGTTTAGTTTGTTTGTGTTGTCTGTATTAATACAAATATTTCAACAAGTATACGACAAACAAACGAACAAAGAAACAAATAACCCTCCACCTCACCTTCCCGCCCCCATTCACTCATGGGTATTTGTATTAGTATGATGAGTAGCATACTTATAAGCAAGGGATATATGTATTATTTACTATACTTACGGGTTGTTTTTGGATTATTTTTGGGTTGTTTTTGGGCTGGTGTGTGGGGGGGTGCAGTGGGGGCTCAGCCCCCCCCGCTCATACATGTACTGTTCACCATACACTAGTACAAGTAGCTCATGTTTGATTTATGAAACTCCATTTGTTAATAAGTTTTTAACAAACAATGAGCGGCGGATAAAACTTTTTGTATGTTACTCAAGGGGTATTCTTAACACGCGTGAAAGACAAGATGATTGAGACTGGCTGGTATAAAGAAAATAGCTATATGAATTATTAAATTTATTTGTTACTAACTTTTTAACAAATAACGTCCCCCAAATTTGTCAGAGAAAAAAGTTGTTTCGCGTGCAAAAACGCGTCGGATGGGCCTATTCCGAAAGGAATCGAAGGGGGTCCCCCTAAACCCGATGTTTACCCCAAAAATATCTACATAATGGGAATCTTGACTACAGAGGGAATTACGGAGTTGACAGATCGTAGTTTGACCGTTGTGATACGGCATCAGGATGTACCTTCTATCGAGGACGTATCGCAGTCCCATATGCGTCAGCAGGTACACTCAATATATTTTTTTTAGACCAAAAATATATGCGTAATGAGAATCTTGTTATCCTTCAAGTATGCTTTTAGTTATTGAGCAGCGGTAGGAGTGACTACCAAACCGTTGGATCACGAAATAGGCTGCATAGACATTCTCAATTATATATGACTGGTTGCAGTCTATTGATGCGTTGGAATTTTCCTATTTACGAGGATCATTCTGGTTTTCATAATGGAGTACATGGCCATATCGTAAGGAACGTAAATGATAAGAATATGAGTCATAAGAGTAATAATATTATTTATGAAGACTATATACAAAAAATATTGAAGTATGCAGAAATTGTATCGACGATGATATATCGTAGAATCATTACTCATTTGTCCAAAAAGTTAATCATCGGGTCCTCCTCGCAGCGTCGTTTCATTTGGTACGCCTCGATTTCATCAGCAGTCGGTTCTTTAGCTTGGAACATACTGTTGTAAGGGCGTTTACGTTCGTCCAATTTTAAAATTCTCTCGGCCTCCCTCTGACTCTCAACTTCCTTTTCCAGGGCTATTTTTAATTTATCCTCTTCCTCAATTTTTTTGCCGCCGCTCTTTCTCCTGTTTCGTCGTTTTTCCTTCTGAATACGACGTTTTTTCTTTCTCGAGCTCAGCTTACGCTCGGTTCGCGGCTTTGTTCTCTCGTCCGCGCAGGATGAATCACTCGATGAATCGTTACTCGAAGCTCTAGCTTCACCATCCGGAAGCCGCTTCTCGGCCGATATCGACGGCTGTTCCTCAAGGGACAACGTCGGCGATGCTGCTCGGAGTTCGTTGCTCATAGTCTCCCCGTTACTAATTTGCGTCGTTGTTGTCTCGGAAGCTCTTTTACCCGCCTCGCCCGTGCAATATGAATTTTTTATGAACGAATGACAACACCGGTATCCCCACTGAAAAGACTCCCAGTGAGAGCCCCACACTGACGTGTGATTAGTCGGAAATACGTCCTCCTCATATTTCGATCTGATAACCTGACGCTCCTGACCCTTGATAATCTGAGAGAGGTAAACGAAAAATAAATACCAAAGTTTGCGGGTTTCGTTATACACACAAGCTATAAGACTTACCTTTCCACATCTCGAGTATTCGACATAATTTTCCGTCTGCGCCAGCAACAGAGACGGATCGGGCGTTTGAAGATGTTCCTCACCGCCGTATCGACCTATAACGCTGCCTCTGACCTTCTCCTTGAGTTCGTCCCGCTTCGAGTCGTAGGCTTGTTTGAGCAACTCGAGTTTCGTCGGTTCTGCGAGCAAATGAACGTCAACACCCTTCTCGTGAGCGTCCCAAGCGAACAATTGAGCTGTTGCGTGTTCCTGCGTATCGCCGGAAAATCGTACGAAATTTTCTCCCTTGTAGTCGACTCTGTTGGAAATAAAATTGTGTTATTGCACCAATTAAGCATCATTGTTGTTGTTGTTGTTGTTGTTATAATTTAATTGTAATTATGGCTACTGGACTTACTCCTGTTCCGTACCCGCATACGGATTGTCGCGCATCGATCTTGTTTTTGGATCGTAGTACGCCGAATTCGGATCCAAATTACGTAAATATTTCGCGGTATCTTCGCGAATTCGCAAATTTCTCACTGTTATTCTCTGTTTCGAATCTACTTTCGTTCCGGGCATGTCCACCTCATCTACGTATTTATCCTCGTCCTTGTCGGAGTCGAGCTCATCATTCTCCTCCGCGTTTAACTTGTCAGCTCTCATTTGTCTCTTGGCCTCCTCTATTTTCTGGTATTCGTCGACAATCGCTCTATGCTCGGCCGGATCGTAACCGGCCCATCTGTCTCTCTTACCATCGTAATCTATCGACAAGTCGGGCTGTACGTACTCATCGGGTGCAATATTTGTGTTTGAAAAACGAGCACCGACTCTTCGAGGTCTCTCCATACAGTCTTTCCTTTTGTGCGTTATCGCCCCGCAATTTTCACACGCTCCTTTTCGAAATTTTTTTGCCGTTTGAGAATTATCTACGCCACGCTTGTACCACTCGTCCAGATGACTAAATTCCTTTTGCTTCTCGGGCTGAGGCCTCTGATGCTTCAACGTGGGACCCTGCAATTTAAACAAGGCCATTGAGCCAGAGTTGGAATTTAATGCGGATTCTAGATACGTGATTTAGTAAGATTTGTTTGGAGCAACCGAAGCAGCTGCCAAGTACAAATTGTTCTTTGCAGAAATTCAATGAAAATGTGCATTTGCCGGGATTGGCAGTAATCAGAATTCAACTTTTGAACGGATAATCTTTGCAAAATATATTTATTTAAATTCACTAGAATCTAGTTTCTTTTGTTCAAGGAAAAAACATGTTTCGGAGGATTTTCAATGGAATTTTAACTGCGTCGAGAAGATGTCTAGCGGATTAGTGATCCGTGGGCTAAAATACAACGGTAAGCGTCGTAATGTTGCTTGTTGCATGCCGATATGGCTGAAACTCCGTCCCGTGCTTATCCCCTTTGTAACCGTTCAATCTTTAAAACGCTGCTTCTCATTGGGCTACGACAAAAACAACAATTGTTTACAGATTTTTTAAGTTAGACCGGCCGTCACCTCTGTCACGCCCGCTACCCAGCCGGAGGTAATTTTTTTGATTTTCCGATGGTAATACAACTGAAACTTAGTAAAATATAGGGACATGTATTGGTTAGATTTTCCATAGTTTCTCTTTACCCTCGTGCAAACGTAACACAGTAGTGCATTAGGAAATGGGAACAAGGAGGAAGAGCCGGCAAATCTGAAAGGTATATGGTGGAAAACATTAATAATATAAATAAAAAACAAATGATAATCTCTCGGAAGGGGACTAAAGAAATTGTTTGATCGACCTACCGATGTACCAAAGTACCACGGTGTTGTACTTATGTATTGAGGTATATGAGGATTTATGTCTTTTCCCTCCTCGTCAACGGCGGCCGGAGCTGTACCGGCTTTTCTCGCTTCCTCGAGCTCCTTCGCTTTTCTCCAATCTTCCCTGCTCTTTTTTCTCGGCTCATCCTCGAAGGTGCTTTTCTTCTTCAGAATCTCCGAGACTGGAACATTCGCGAGGGGGTTAGCCATTGTGTATATCGTCGCATACACGTCCCCTGCTAACGACGATCACTCGCAATTTATTAACGAAGACAACGCGAAGGGAATCGAACTGGAAGCAGCTACACCGAGATTAGTACAAAAAAGTTCATTAATTGTTGATATTTGAGGTGTTTTGTTCCAAGTCGCCCAAATACGAGCAAATACGAGTTCGTGTCGTTGATTTCTGATTTCACGTCTAACTATGCGGTGGCGTCATCTGTCGGAAAAATCTCGAGATGATGAGCGATCAAGCTGCTAGTGACATCTAGCGAGCGAACGAATGAATCAACATTTATTTCGGCAATTTCGAAATTTGTTTTAAAACTTTTGTAAAATTATTTATTAATATTTTTGTTAGATACTAATCTGGCTTCTAAGAAGAACAATGATGTCGAGTTTATTGATGCAGGAGGAGAAAAGTAAATAAAAAAAAGTAGTAGAAACATTTGACGAAAGGAAAGCAGCAATGAAAAGTAGATTTCTTCAGGGAGACAAACTTTCGGGAGAGTACTGTCGAAACCACGGTTTTATATACAGGTCTGGAAACTCCTCCGCCGAGAATGGTCCTCTTAACGAAGCTGTTTTTAATTTCTGTAGCAGTCACTAGAGGCGTTGCGATCAGATAACGCTGATAGACATAACCTGAAAACCCTTCGACACTGCTATGCCTGAATGTTATGTTTATTTGGTGTAGATCACAGCACGGTCTTGTGAGCACAGTCATTTAGTGATTATTATATTAAGAATGACGAATCGGTGTGTGGTGCCACATTGTAAAACCGGTAGCAAAATAAACAATAAATATTGTACATTCCGAGTGCCTAAGAACATTGATATGTGGAAAAAGTGGGAAAAATCTATTCCAGGCATTATAAAATTACAACACACGAATCGTGTATGTGACATTTTAACAATGAAGACATAGTTCGCGAATGGGTCAAGCTCGACGCAAATGGCCAAGTAATTGCACGGGTAAGTTTAATGAAAAGATTTTAGACATAGTTTAAGAAGATAGTTACTCATATCGTGTAATTTCAATATGTAAGGTCCCATACAAAACAATGCGATACAAAGAGTTTGCTGTGCGAACAAGATTCGATGACATCTCAGTAGAAAAGGAAAATTGTGTGACGGAGCATGGATATGCGAAACAAGTTTCGAATTCTGAAAGAAATTCTCCAAGCACTGTTCCGTCCTTCGGAATCACAAAATCGTCAATTCAAGGAATCAGTACTCGCCTTGGTAAGTTTCCTTAACAGAATGTATCTATTGCGTCGTTAGTAAATAAAAGAGATGAAATAAAAGTAATTTAACATACATAAATTTCTTCTATTGATATTTCAGATATCCCTGAAGTTCCGTCAAAAATATGAATCCTGTCCAGTGTGTCAAGAAGCTGTGAGTTTGAAAACCAGCTGCGGATCTCCAGAGTCGCAACTGGTGCGAATGAAATCATGCGGTGGCCCGATTCACGCAAATTCTCATTTCTTTCATCTGATCCGTCATATCGAAGCATCATTTACAATATAATATTCCTCTCATATTGATGTCTTTGATATAATTCTAGATGAAGTATTTAACTCATACATCTTCACTTATCCCTGTAAAGAGCATGGATCTGAAAGCTTATCAGACACTATAATTTACTATGTAAGATTAAAAATGAAGCAATATGCGCACCAGGAAAATTTTAAACTCAAAAAGAAATTTGTTTTTAAGAAAAAATTGTCGAAATTATCTACTGAATAAATCTTATGTTAAGTTTTTGCAAGTGTTCCAGTTTTCGAAATCAAGGAAGTGTGAATAAAAATAAATACTCTAATTTTTCTCTTTATTTGAGTTTTGTCAATATTCCGAAATGGACAGTATTTAGTAGCATGCCAAAAATAGTAGATTAAGGTAAGTACAAATCAGCTCTTTACATTTTCTTACCTTTTATTTTTTAGGTTTTTGAAAAGTGTTCCAGTTTTCAAAATCAAGTAAGTATGAATGAAAATAAATTTTTCAACTTTTATCTTTATTTGAGTACCTGCAATTTTCAGAAAAATATAATGAAAAAGGATCAAATTAAATATATGAAACGATTCGATGTATTTCTATTTTTGTAAATGAAAACTTTTGTTTATTTTCTAGGATTTAAAAGAAAGTCTAACGGAAATCGATCCATCAAGAGGTAGACAACTATTTCACCTAATATATATTTCAATGACAGATATTTACAAATTGTTTATATTTATCATGCTCGGTTAACAGTGAGAATGTTTCAAACCCGATTCAAGTTAAGAGCATATTTATTCAGTATATTCATTAAAGATGACGGGATTAATAACTTATAATTACATATAATAAATATGTGTAACGCGGTGTCCGTTAGTGGGACAGAGACAGAGAACCATCGAGGGGTTTTCAGGTTATGTCCGTTGGCATTATCGGATCGCAACGCCTTTAGTGGCTGCTACAGAAATTAAAAACAGCTTCGTTAACGGGCCGCCCCCCACCATTGAAATTTGAGGGATTTCCAGCCTGTATACAAGACCGTGGTCGAAACAGCCAGTAGAGGCGGATACTTGTGGAAAGATATGACAGTATAGTTGACTGTAGTCAACTGTAGTTGAGTGTAGTACAGTCGGGACGACAGTAGTGGTTTCAGTCGTGTCGTACAAAGAAGTTATGAGAATACCTGCAGTTTTAAGATTCCGGGACAAGGCTATTAGCCATTTGTTTTGATCACTGTCGGTTCTCCGTCCAAAGTGTTGCCCCAAGTTGTCGCTAATCCTTGAGAAGTTTACGCCGGTCGTCCGTTTGGGTCAAAGTGATAAAACAAAAAGAGTAAATTCGCACTGAAGACGAAAGAAAAAAAAAATTCTACGATATCCTCTCGATACACCCAGTGTGTCTCGTTTATGTACGGAAATATGCGGGAAAGAGAAGATTTATCGAGGAATTTTCCCTCGGGTCATCCAACTCAAGTACAATCGCCAAGGGCCCACGGTCTCGACGCTCTTCATGCTCTGTGCAAAGAGATCTATCCCGAACAGAGTAACCCTCTGACTGTCACAGCTATTGTCAAATACTGGTAACTGTTATTCTTTTTGCTATGTCTCCTACAGTCACCTACCTCTTGTTCTATTCGTCCGCATATTTACGTTCCTAGGCAAAACAAAAGGAACTACAGTATTTCCATTTCCTATCATTGTTTACATAGTTGTGACAATGAATTTTTGTTTTTTTTTTCTCATTCCGTTGATATTTCACTTTTTCTGTTTCATCGTGAATAATACGTATTTCTAAACATTTATTGATTCAACTGGACAGGAAAAGTTTATTTTTTACATCGCAATGGAATACAGGGGATAATAGCTAAGACCGCAGAATATATAATCATAGACGGCCCATGAGCGAATCTCGAAAGCTTACTTCGAGCTTCTTAAAAATTCATTACATTATTATTATTAGAATTCATAATATTTTTGTTTTTCCCATCCGACATCGAATCTACCGTATCATTGATGATTATGAATATAAGATTGCAAATATGTATATTCATAGGTACGGAATTGGAATGTTAATAAAATGTGTAACGTCCTTCTCAGGCTGGGTGGTCCCGATCCGCTGGACTATATAAGCATGTACGAGAATGCAGGCTGTCCCGAGCTCGGAGTACCACCTCACTGGCACTACATTAGGTGAGTACATGAAATCACGTACCTCCGTAGTGCAAGAGCGTACCGTCCCTCGAATAATCCTCTCCTAAAATATCATGTTTTTTTTCTTCCGCATGCATATATATGTATATGGAGGATTGTGCGCCAGCCCAACCTGCCTGTGACCCTCGCCATTATTTTTCCTTGAAGTACGTTATACTGAAAAAAAATTTGCATTGACTGGTATACTTTGCTATAATCACTTACACCAAGAAAAATATATTATAACTTAGAGTGCAGGTTTTTTTTGCACAAACTCTGCTCGTTGCGGAAAAATAGTTCGTCGGTATGAAGCAAAGGAAAGATAGTGAAATTTGTTTAAAACATTTGAGAATCTTGATTCGATTGCGCTACCTTAAAAAAACCTACGGATCTGATTGAAGTAGTCTAAAAAAAATGTGGTTTCCTATTAAATTTACCGCGTAGGCGTTTAAACAAATTTGATAATGGCCCCCATGGTCAAATTAACAATTTAGATCATTACGATCGTGCTAATTTTCGAAAAAACCTAAAAATTAGTGAGGCATTTTTTTCCGTCATTATTTTTGTCTGTGCTTGATCGAAGGTGTGGAAAATAAATAATCACGAGGGTCACGTGAAATTCAGCAATATGCCTGGAAAATTCTCGATTTTTATTTAGTAACTATTACGTCGATCATACACCAAATTCGATTGGACCAAATTTCACGATGTATATTTGAAAAAAAACGTAAAGGAGTAAATATCATTCTTTTCATTGTTTCAAAAAATTCGTGCCTGTCGGTTATAATGACGAATCGAGCATATGGGTGCCCCCTCGCGACGTTCTCAACGAGACCATTTTTATTATTATTATTTTTATTATTATTTTTTTTTCGTACCCTTTTGTCCGCTTCCGCATGAGCGAGTACCCCTCCCGACTGTAAAGAGTCTGGAGGGCGAGACGCCGACGCTTGCTATTTATAGACTCCGGGGTCGTGGGGATCCGGAGATATGTAGAAAAATCGGAAGGGCAAGAGAAGACGCAAAATTCTCGTGTAAAACGGGTAGTAACGGGGGAAGGGGTAGCGTAAAGCGGAAATAGTTGGAAAGTCTTGAGATTCGATTTATGTATAGAGGGGCTTCGAAGCGGAATTGAGGGTGAGCACGCGCGCCTCGTGTATTTCTGTCATTCCCTCCTTCTTCAGACGCCGGATGTATATATATGTATTTATATACACATCCGCCGATATGGTATCCATAAATTCTGAGAATTCCACGATTTCACTGAGAAATAACAACAACAACAAAAAACGAACAAGAAGGTAATAAAAGATGACGATTAGATGCAATTGTTTTTGGATTGTTTCTTTGAATGTTAATTCTTTCAAAAATAGACTGAGATTTTGAGAGAAATAATTCTTTTGAGGTGTCGCATAGAATTTTTTCATTTCCGAAATCTCAACGTATTTCTTTAAAAAACGGGGGAAAAAAAGGTATTTTCAAAGTTTTCATTATCATAAACAATAATTGCACCGATTAAAAGATTCGTAATACGAGTATCCTCTGCAGCCTGGGCCTTTCTGATCTTCATGGCGATGGACGATTGCATCCAAAAACCGGACCCGGACGCCCAAGCGGTTTTGGCTTCGAGCTTACGTTCCGTTTGGTACGAGAACCCGGCGAAACGACACCACCCACTTGGCCCGCCAACGTCATGCAACAATTGGCGAAATATGTATTCAACTCGGGTAACATGTTACTTCCGGGCGATCATGTGTCGTGGCACGCGCCGCTCGGCAACGGTAATAACGGCCGTATAACGCAAATACTGATGAGCAGAGATCCTCAGTTGCCGGCATCCGCGACAACCCCAAACGGCGAGGTACGAAATTCTTCGAGTTTCCGGGCTTTCCGACCATTTCGTTGTGCAATATTTATAATGAAAATTTGTATTTACAATTTTTATTCTCGTCGCAGGTAGCTTTCGTACAAATCGTCGGCGTAACATCGGAGGAACTTCAGGCTGCGCAACACTGGAACGGTTTGGGCGTTGTTAATCTTTTGAAAACGACGCGAGGCTGCGGTGCCTGGCTCATCACCGACACCAATAGAGTGCACTCGGCGATGGAGGAAGATCCCTCGGTAGCTGAAAAAATACAGTCCGGTATCGAGAGAGAAGGCTCGAATCTCAGTGGCGTATCGGCAAAGTGTTGGTGAGATGAGAAATAATCTTCGCGCTCTTTGCGCACAACTTAAATGAGATTCGATGGGAATTTTCAGTATTGTGTTTTTTTTTTTAATTATTATTAGCAAGGACCGGATCTCGGGTGCTCTAAAAACAATCTGACAGTCTGGCTCGCGATGAGTGGACTGCTGAGAAGGCATAGACCGTTTCTTTGAATCGAGAGAAACTAAAGTGACTGCTACACTCTTTCTTACATGCGGTATTCTTTATCAACTGAGTCATTTTTTTTCCCAGTGCCAAAATTTTTATTTGCGTCGCCATCCTCGCATCTCATTGCGCGTAATCTGAGGAATTTTTGTGAAAAATTGCAGCCTCGAAAGTCAACTGGCTCTCGAAAACTAAATTATTTAATATTTCGATAATTTACGAGAATTAACAACATTTCTTTTTTACATTATTTCTATGACTTATCGACGACTTGGAATAAAATACAAAAATCCTTGTTAGTGTAAAGTGGTCAAAATTTTCCGAAAAAATTTGAGTTACCCTATCGGGGGCGATTTTTACCCCCAGAAATCTCGTTTAAAGAAGGAAAAGTTATGCATTTCCGTCTTTCTCAGAATACAAATCGAATTTTATTTTTTATCCCGAAAATGCAAATTTTTCTTCTTTTCAACAAACTAATTTTTCGACAGAGCGGATTGATCGGGATGATAATGAAATCAACATCATAAAATTCGATATATTTTTTTTCATCCAGTCCGTTTTTCCCGACACCTCATCCCGGATGAAGTAAAATACGTCCTGCATTAATTGTGTACTAATTTCGGGGCTGTAATTTTTCACAAAAATTCCTCGGACTACGCGCAATGAAATGTGAGAATGGCGGACAAATCGAAATTTTGGTTCTGGAAAAAAGTGTCTGAGTTGGTAAAGAATACTGCATATAAAATAGAGTACAGCAGTCACTTTTGTTTCTCTCGATTCAAAGAACAGTCAATGCCTTCTCAAGGGTCCACTCATTGCGAGCTAGACTGTCCGATTGTTTGTAGAGCATCGAGATCCGGGCCCTGATTATTAGGGTTTTTCATTGTACAACTTTTCAGGTGTTCACGTTCTTTCCTCTTTGTTTCTCATTTCCATTCCATTTCTTGAAATCCCTGCCGGAGTGTTGTTTTTAATTATTATTAGGGTTTTCCATTGTACAGCTTTTTACGTTCTTTCCCCTTTGTTCTAATTTCCATTCCATTTATTACGGGCTCAAATACCGCTGCGCGCGCTGAAAATCGAGTAAATTTGAAAAATTATTATCAAGGTTGTATGGTAAAAAAAAATGAAATTGTTGATTTCACATTTTTTATTAACTTTTCAACTATAAGAAAAAAAATTAAAATTAAAAAAAAAATATTAACATTATTTTTTATCGGTATAAATGGACTACTGATGAAAACCATGGCGCCTCCTTGTCGCCATCATAGCTTCACCAAAATTTATCCAATCTGCAAAAATAAAAAAGAATCTAATAAAATAATGTAGTAGTAATACCGACAGCAGTGGACGCGCGGTCGGTGCGCGGCTTCAGCGATCTCCCCTGTTAAGCAGTATTGGCCGTGGCGAATACTGGGATGGGTGACCGCTCAACCGTACACTGGCTTGCACGCTGACTACTGAGCGGGAGGCAGTTTTTCTGAGTTTCTGATGGTAATACAACTGAAACTCAATCAAAACAAAAAACCGTCGGTATCGACACAGGTTTTCCGCAGTTTCCCTGTGTCCATATCAAATGTGATACAGTGTAGCTAAGACGTCTGTGGACGCAATGGAAGCCAGGTTAGCTTAGCGAAATGCGGGTAGAGAGTGATAGGGTGGAAAATGGAAAAAATGAAATTGGGAACGGTCATACGTAAAAATCCGAAAGGATATACGTTAAAACAAAAAAAAATGTAGTAGTAATAGTCTGGTGGAGGGATTTTTTTTTCTCAAAAATAAATAAATTACAGTATTTCAAACTTTTGTATGAAATTAAACAAAAAAATTGGTGTTTCATAATTTATAAAAAATTGTCCAACCTAAAAATTAAAAAAACCTCTCGTTGGACTATAGAGAAAATAATTATCAAGATAAAAAAAAAGTGAAAAAATATTAAAAATTGACTGAGTTATCGTGCTGACATTGTCTGAAAACATAGTTTCGAGAAAAACGCGTTTAAAATTAGCCTGGTAACCGTCCCAACTCGATGTCCGGTCACTTTTATGGCTATAACCTGTAACGGAGTGGAATTGCGTTGAAAGTTTTTTTTTCATTCTTAAAAGTTTAAAGAATAAAAATCTGTAAAAAAATCGATTTTTTGAAAATTTCAGGGGTATGTGAGCCCTTAAAGTCCCTCCCGAAGTGTTGTCCGCAGCCACGCTTTCCTAATCCACAATTTCGTCGCATTTATACGAGGTTACAGGGAAACCACGGAAAACCTGGTGGTTACATTTCACCGAACTTCCGTCGTACCATTGGAAAATCAGAAAAATTGCCGTCGAAGTTCTGCAACGACCTCGATGAATTTTGAGTACTTTGATGTACGATTAAAAAATAATCCTGCAACCTGGAAACTTGCACGTTACTTCCTCGATATTTTATCTCGCTGATAAATGCCCTTCTGGTGAGCTATTAGTTATTCAATTTGCACTTCCTCTTGGTGGATAATTATTTGAACGAGATAGAGTTACGAGAAAGGAATGTGCAAGTTTCTAATTTGCACGTTGTTCCTTACTGAATTCAATCTGAATAATTGGGTAGAAAGTTTATTAACTTCCCGATCCTAGAGGGAAGTTACTGTAATGACCCCGAAAATCGAAAGTGGGAATTTCAAGATATCTCCACTTTTCATGATCCCTAGAATCATTCTAACACGTTTTTGAAGACATACCTGACTGTGTGTGTGTGTATGGATGTATGCGTGTGTATCAGTAAAATTTTGTCGAACGTTATCTCACGAATGAATGGAGCGATTAGATTTTTTTTTCAAACGAAGGTTCTTGCCGTAACTTAGAAAAGGAGTACGACCTTGATCACCTCAGCGGTGTCGTAGATATTCGGCTAAAACTATTTAAAAAACGCCCAAAAATGACTTACACAAAATCGACGATTTCTCCTTGGGAGACAGTGGGGTTAAAAATGTTTCTTTTGCAAGATCAAAATGGCATGAAATACGAGGGATGACCGAGAAGTTATTGGCTCGACCGCCTGAGAGTCTCGCCCACTTCAAGCCACCCTTTACAACGCACCCCCTCATGGGAGCGAGCCCAGCGAGCGTCCAGCAATGCACCGCTTACTTTGGCCCTCTCGTTCATATATTTATTTCAATTCCGTAAAATCTCGAACACTCGAGTAATTTCAACGAAAATTGCAGCGCACAAAGAGGATCGATGCTAAAAATCCGTAGAA
This sequence comes from Oxytorus armatus, assembly GCA_958009045.1. Classification (NCBI taxonomy): domain Eukaryota; kingdom Metazoa; phylum Arthropoda; class Insecta; order Hymenoptera; family Ichneumonidae; genus Oxytorus; species Oxytorus armatus. Next base: position 6,161,659 of record OY253749.1, on the reverse strand, counting down.
AGTATGCGCCAAATCGGTCAAGTCGTTCTCCAGAATTAGGAAATTTTTTCAAGCTTGTCACACACGGACATTTTATTTCTAAACGTAATTTTCCAACACTCCACACATTCCGATCACATTGACATTAAAAGGTGAAAAAAAAAATCACGAAAACAAGCATTCCTCTATGAGGAAGAAAAATAAAAGAAAGATTTTAATTCCGAAAGAAGATTGTTTGAAAAATTCCCACGTACTCGAAAAAAATCAACAAGCTCATTTCGTTAGAACATTAAACAAGTTTACTCACGATTTTCTAAACAATTATTAATAACTTTTTGGCATTATTATTATGGAAAATCAATGTCCTTGGAATCTTCAATATACTACAATTTTTTGTAGACTTCCATCGCACTCGCTTCGGTCAAATTTTCATTAAAAAAAAAACTTTTAGTTTGGGATTGTGTACGTGAATAACGATTCACGACGAACGAACGATTAATACATTTTCTTGATCCGAAGGTGGGTTCAGATGGCGAGTGAAACGAGTACCGATAAATACCGGGAGAGAAGGGATACGGTGTCGGGCGATGAGGATGATGAGGACGAAGAGGATGATAGGGATGACGACGATGATGAGAAATTACGTAAGAATGAGATAAAATCTGAACGATTGTCGCCCTGCGGTGACGAGGTTAACTTTCACGCTGAAAATTCCAATAAGAGCTTACCGGGTTTGCATCTGACCTTCAACCTCGAAGCCGGAAGTCTCTTGCCACTTGCGATAAAGTAAGTGCACTAGGATCTCAATTTTAAGGAAAACACCCACTTTTTTGCCGCGCCCGTGCATGTTGGGACGTATCTACGTCACGACGGCCAGGACAGTTGTCATATTTCTCTTAAAAGTCATTGGAGCATTTTTTAGGTTCGGTTTTTTGCACATTAGCATTACGTAGTGTACTTATGTAAAAAATATGGACGTACATTCTGTGACACGGTACTGGCCATAAACGCGCGAGAGGTTGTTTCCGTTATTGGAAATTACCGGGGTCCGGATTTTGGTGCTCTAAAAACAATCTGACGGTGTGACTCGCTATGAGTAGACCACTCAGAAGATATATACTGTATCTTTCAATCGAAAGGAACAAAAGTGACTGCTACGTTCTTTCTTATATACGGTATTCTTTACGAACTCAGTGACGTTTTCTTCAAGGACCAAAAATTTGATTCGTCCGCCATTATCACATCTCATTGCGTGTAGTTTGAGGAATTTTTATGAAAAATTGCAGCCCCGAAATTAGTACCTTATTAGTGTAGGGCGTATTTTACTTCATCAGGGATGGAGTGTCGAAAACTGTAGAAAAATTAGTTTGTTAAAAAAAAAAAGAAACGATGTGCATTTTCAGGATAAAAAATAAAATTCGATTTTCATTCTGGGGAAGACTGAAATGCACAAATTTTTCTTCATTAAACGAGATTTGAAGGGATGAAAATCACCACCATAGCGCAACATATTTTTTTCCAAAAATTTCGACCATTTTACATAGATAAGGATTTTAGTATTTTTTTGCTCGGGTCGTCGGTAAGTCGCAGAAACAATTTAAAAAAAAAAAAAAATTGGTTAATTCTTGTAAATAATCGATATATTAAATTATTTAGTTCTCGAAAGCCAGTTGACTTTCGGAGCTGCAAATTTTCACAAAAATCCCTCAGACTGCGTGCAATGAGATGCAAGAATGACGTACAAGTCGAAATTTTGGTACTGGAAGAAAGTGACTGATTGTGAGTTAATAAAGAAACCCGCATATAAGAAAACGTGTGTCCCACACGTTCAATCGATCGACGATGAATCGTTACGACGAACGTTACGATTTTTCTTGTTAACGATCGGTTTTTCATTACAGAGGACGAGTGACGCACGGTCGACATTTCACCTTCAAGTCGATTCTTTCTCACTCGGCGATAACGCTAGTAGCGCCGACGGTCACCGGGACGCTGGTAACGAGAGAAAAACCTTACGTCGTTCAAGGCCCTTGGTTGCAAGTACTACTTCCCGAAGATCTCACCGAAAAAATGGCTTACGAGTTTCAGATCTTGAATTCGCTGGATCATGTAAGTTAACGAAAATTTCTCTATTCACCAAAATACAAAAACATGGTAGAATGAATATTTCTCAAGTAAATAACACGTGATGTACGTTGAAGATCGCTCTTCCACGAACGTTCTCATGGCCCGATCACAAACTCGCCATCACCGTCGTCAACGACTGACGATCCGCTACGTGGATTACACATCGAATATCGCGAAACATCGCATCATAGCCAAAAGTGCCTTTTAATTCAATACGCCGGGTTGTTTATCAGCGACGTCAAAGTATTATCTCAATTAACCCATGAATTATATTGTATAGAATGTTTTTTTAATCCCTATGTTTTTTTTTTTTTACTAAATCAAACTAGCAATTTTTTATATATCTTATTTATTATCAAACGTTTGTCGTTCTGCAAAGCATTTGCTCGAAATTGTTGTACTTTTTAGTGTTATTTATGAGACCGGTGAATTACGATGATGAGAGAGGAATGAGACGAGGATTTAACCGATTTATCATGTAAATAATGTCGTACAGGTTTAAATGATGACCATCGTGCTTAAAAGTTTATAACGGAGATGACTTTACTGCGCGTTGTTGTATGCTTAACAAAGTTTGTATATAAGTATAGGATATAAAAAAAAATTATATTTCTATAACGTGAATGAAGAAAATTTTTGCGAATTATTTTTCTATGTACGGAGAAAAATCGGCCTCGATTTTCTTCCTTCGTATAAACCGCTCAGTCGCATTGATCGTTCGACGCAGATGAGGACGATGATACCGAAGCCGGACGCTTACCACCGGCTCCTCTCCTACCTTGGTTCATCGTTCTTTTTCTCGTTGGACACTTCACGGGACTCGGAATTTTGTCCCGGGGAATCGAAGAACCGCCCTCCCTTTCGACACCTCTTTTCAAGAATTTCAACGGATTCGGAAATGGTTTCGTTCTCTGTCCGAGCCAATAGATGCCAGGGGAACCGGAAAAAAAAATAGAAAACAATTGTTTCAACGTAGAAAATGAAAATATGTATTGCTTCCTTAAAGACGAAACTTTGCGTAAAAAAAAGATGATGCTGAAGTTTGCATCGTTGGAATGCACCGACAATGGATTTTTTTATACCATTCGTCCCCCTTAAGGCTAGATTTTCGAAGACAAAAATCGTTAAAACGTTTTTTGGGGTTTCCTTCAAGGTCCTGAGCTTAAACCGGCAAGAGAAGCTAGAGCAATACTGAAAATGAAAATTTAAAAAACGTATTTTCGTTGCGTTCCAACGATGCAAACTTCAACATCGTAAAAAAAGTCTATTCTTCAGGTTTCAATGATAATGCGTCGAAACTTCGGAAAAATAGATTTATGAAAGTGTTCGGATAGATGTGGTTGATGACGCTACAAAAATCAAACTTCTGTAAATTCGGAATTTCTTAACCGTTCGGGCCGACACTTCACACGCAAGCGGAGCTACCAGCCTCCTTTGTCCGATATCATTTTCGTTAAGATTCAAAAAATCATTCGGATTTCACACGATTTATTTGTTTATTTATTTTGTCAAAAAATTCCGCTAGGAACACAACTCAAACTATTTTCGAGATATTGAGTTAAAACTTTTCACACGAATGGTCTATCGAACACTGTTGGCTGATGCACTTGGGACAAATCGATTGAGGCACGTTCCAAGTTTATGGAATTTTGAATTTTTCGAAAAATCCATATAGGCGTTCGTTGAGACTCCGGTTCGTGTTATTTACGGACTATCGAATCAAAACTTAGTACGTCGATTGTGTATCATTGAAAAACTATTTCGTGTCAAATTTGACGAAAATCGTTCGAGGCGTTTTGGATTTAAAAAAATCGATATAGGTGCTTGTTCGGCACTATCAAAACGTGTTCGCTATTAAATTTGGAGTAATTCGTTCGAGCATTTCAAATTTGTGGAATGCGGAAATTGAAAAAAAAAAATGACAAGTATTTTCAAGATTCTAGGTCGTGCAATTTGTGTCGTACGTTTTTAATACCGCGCTAAAATTTCGTACATAGATGCAGTGGTCATTGATGGATGATTGAGGTAAAAATTTCGCGAGATTCGATTAAATGATTTAATGAAATTTCAAATTGTACGAAACAAATGTTGGACTTGTAGAACATGTAGGAAAACGAACCGGAAGGTTCAAACTTGCCAGTTTTCTGCTCGAAATTTCACACAATGATCAAAGCTTCTTCCACGAGAAAGCCAAAATTGAGAAAGATATAAGTCCTCATATCGGAGGCCTTGAGCATTGTATGAAATTTCGAGGAAGCAACTGGCAAGTTTCAACTTGCATTTTTTTCCCCGTCCATCTCTTAAGCTCACCTTTTCGAGTATTCCAAAAGCAACTTTGGCCGCGCCGATCCAGAGAAGAACAACCATACAAGCGGCCGCAAAATCTTCAACGTCCTCGCACTTTATCGAACTAACGACGTTAACAACACCACGAAATACATTTACAAACGTTTGCATTGCCTCGATACAGACATCCCTCAGGAAGCATATAACCTGAAAGCTCAGATGCAGTATCGCTATTACGAGCTCAATCGCACGCGCCAAAAATTCGAGAAGTATGTCGAAAACTAGTTCGAACGTGTCCCACAACCAGTTGACGATTCCCGTGATGAATTCGACCAACCGATCGCACACGCCCGACATACGGTTTCGCATGCTGTCGGGCGGCGATTCTTCTTTCTTTTTTTTTTTTTTTGAATTCTGTATCTCCGAATCTCCTTTTTCGTGGTTATTTATCCATCTCCTCTCGATGTACAATTTGACTAAACCACGCTGTTCCTTTAAACTTTAACTAAAATTCTCGTTACTCTGACTAATTTTTATTATCATTTCAACCGCACGTCGTCTCCTCTCTTATTTCTCGAGCAGACGACGCACACGTCACTTCTCGCCACTCAAAATCGCACTCATTTATTTTTTATCGTAAAAACATAGCAGCATTTTCTATTTCGGCTTTTGATCATTCTGTCTCTTTCGCATACCTTGCATTAAGAAGAGACGCGGCGATGAAAAACGATAAAAAGCTGAATTAACTTGCCCTTACCCTACGATTTAAGTTCCAACAGCGTGGGTCCGAAACGAAAACAAGACCGCTCAGCCTTCGAGCCATCCCACGGTTCGACAAATCGGTCCTAAGTTGTACCAATCGCATACGACTTATGGAATGTAAGTACATGTGTAAGGTACAACTGGTTTAAGGGCTCGCATACCCCTGGAACTTTCAAAAAATCGATTTTTTTACAGATTTTTATTCCTTATATTTTTAAGAATTTTTCAGAAAAAAACTTTGAAAAGAAAATTCCACTCCGTTACAAAATTATAGCCATGAATGTGACCGGACATTGGGTTGGGACGGTTAACTGACTAATTTTAAACACGTTTTTCTCGTAACTATGGTTTTAGTCGGTGTCAGCACGATACTCAGTCAATTTTTAATATTTTTTAATTTTTTTTTTTACTCTTGATAATTATTTTCTCTATAGCTTGACGAGACGTTTTTGAAGTGAAACTTCTTAATCGAGTATAGTCGTTTAACGCGTTATGCGTGACCGCTCACGCGTGGCATTCAATGCTAGCGTGTACATCCAATAAGGAAAGCGAGTTGGTTGACGCATGCGTAGAGGGGATAGAAAGATACATACGGGGGGAATAAGGATAGAGAGTCGGTGCGAGAGAGAGGGAGAGAGAGAAACCAGACGCAATATCATAGCGTCCGACGCAAAACCGAAATAGCCTATGGAAGTCGCGCCTTTCCGCTGGAATCTTCCTTGTAATTGGCTATTTCAGTTTTGCGTCGGACGTTATGATATTGCGTCCGACATTAAATCGAAATAGCCTATGAGAGTTGCGTCTTTCCCCTGAAGACGCGACTCTGTTACCGATATTTTAATGCTGTCAGAGACATTCACGGACGACAATCATCCTCCTGTACCGATTTCAAACTTTGATTTTGTCGTTAGATTTCAGCGTAATGAAAAAAGAAATTCAGGCGTTACCATTTATCATAATCAAGGAGACAAGTGTCATATTGTTACGCCTCATCTGGATATAAAGGCTCTTTACATGAGTGACGCTGAAATAACGATTTCAACATCAGCAAGAATTGCTGACTTGTGTGCAGTACAATGCCAAATCAGGAATCGCGAACATTTAACACAAAAACTGATTTCAATAGAAGTCTACGTATCACCCAATTCTGCAATCCGTGACATCAAACTGTTCCTCGGTAAATCTTTATTGCCACTGACGATTGCAGGTTCCCAAGCACTCGCAGAACTTATTGGAGAACCTGTAGATCACGGAGAATGACCAGTAATTCTTGCTGGAGATTTCAACGTCAATTTTTCCAACCCAGAGTCTCAAACATTACTAGACTTTCTAAATGACAAATTTGCATTTAAAATGATTAACGGTAGAAATGATCCCACGACAAAAGGTGGCACAACAATCGACGTGGTTTTTGCGAGAAATTTGCACAATATAGAGCTGAAACATTTTATTTCATACTTCAGCTATCATAATACAAATGTTAATGTTGTACATTTAAATACACCGCTGACGGATAACCCAGTTGGAAATACGTGAAGTTTTTTCAGAAAACAAAATTCTCAATAAAAAAATATCAATTAATTACCATTTGTTGACTCAGTGATTTAATGTGTTTTTTAATCTCTCTCCTGCTCACTATCCTCTTCAGCATCTTACCTCTTCCCTCTACGAATACATACAAGAAGTTTCACTTCAATCGTGCGTCACGACACACTAGATTTTTTTTAATTTTTTGGTTGGACAATTTTTATAAAATATTAAACATTAATTTTTTTTTAAATTGCATACTAAAATTTGAAATACTGTAATTTCTTTCTTTTGAAAAAAAAAAAACAAAATCCTCCTTCAGACTGTTACTACTACATTATTTTACTGGATTCTTTTTTATTTTTGCAGATTGGATAATTTTTGGTGAAGTGATGATGTCAACAAGGAGGCGCCATTGTTTTCATCAGTAGTTCATTTATACTCGTAAAAAATAATGTTAATATATTATTTTTTTTTTCTAAATTTTTTCTGTCAGTTGAAAAGTTAATAAAAAAATGTCAAATCAACAATTTAATATTTTTTCACCATATAACTTTGTAATAATTTTCCAAATTTACTCGGTTTTCAGCGCGCGCAGCGATTTGTGAGCCCTTAATTTTGTAAGAGATTTGAAAAATAATTACTAACAAATCATCAGTGAACAAGAAAGGTTTTATACCTAATAGGATAATATAATTCGAGAAAAGTGTTTATTTGTTTGTGGGGCGTACTCTTGTAAAATTTCGATTATTAAAACTTTCGTTAGGTTTAATTTAATAAATTACAAAAATACTGACAGCAGTGGACGCGCAGTCGCTGCGCGGCTTCGGCAATCTCCCATGTTAAGCGGTATTGGCCGCGGTCAGTACTGGAATGGGTGACCGCTTAGCCGTGCACTAGCTTGCACACCGACTACTGAGCGGGGGGCAATTTTTCGGAGTTTCTGATGGTAATACAACTGAAACTCACTTAAAACAAAAAGCCGTCTGTATCGACACAGGTTTTCCGCAGTTTCCCCGAGTCCATGGCAAATGCGATACCGTGTAACTAAGACGTTTGCGGACGCGCTAGTAGCTAGGTTAGCTTAGTGAAGTGCGGGTAGGGAGTGCTGGGAAAAATGGCAAAAATGGAATTAGGAAGAGTCACACGTAAAAATCCGAAAGGGTATTCGTTGGAACACATGATGATACAACATAAAAAAAAATTAATTATAAAAATACAAGTGAAAAATAAAAAACAAACAAATGATAAAAACTAAATGATATATTAAATTAAACAACAAACAATAGAAGTTAATAATTGTGGTAGGTAAACCACAAAAAGGTTTATTACCTTGAAATAAATCAATAACATTCAAGTCCAATTTCTGAATAAATTCTTATTTCACATAATTAGCGTCTTTACAAAAATCAACGGAAAAAATTATTAATCTTCAGTCGTATAATATCTTTTGAAGCATACTGGTACATGTAATGGAACTTTGCATCTATTGCACTCCCATGTTGTTTCACTACGTTTTTTATTTTTCGTACAAACTTTACAGTCTTGATGGCCTTGATCACGATGGCGTTCGGTCAATATGCTTAGAAAAATCATCCCAATGTTTCGTTAATGTTGTTAAAGTCTAGTTTTGGTATATTGTTCAGTCAAGATTCGGCTATTACAACCGTGTATTCAACGTAACTCCGTTATTTATTTTGTTGAAAAAAATGTACGAGTTGGAAAGTACAATATCGAACACATAAAAGAAAACTTTTCCGATATCCTTTCATATATTTTCTCATGATCGGGAAGCACCCTAGCATCTGGTCTTGCCAATCAATTCCAATCATTCCTTTGTTGTAATCAATAACACATTTTTGGTTTCAAAGTACGATTGAATTGATTTGTGTCTTGTGCGGTCATTTCTACTGTTTCGTGTTTTGTAGACATAATATAAATGTCTCGTTTATCTTTCCATTTTTGAAGCCAGTATTCCATTGCAGCTTCTCATTCTATATTCTCCCGTTTTTAATTTTGGTTTACAGAAATCTTTTGGCATATTCTTTCTGTTCGAACGTACCGTGCCAATTTTTTTTTTTTTTTATTTTTTTTTTTATTGTTTTTATAAAATTACAATCTGTCGTTTGTGTTCCCGACAATAAGTAATTGAATTGTATTTACAACGGTCGTGAAACTATGGTAGCGTCCAGTGACGCGTCTACATAATGCGGTTATGGTTTAGTTGTGGTTGGTTATTCAATATCGTTTTATTTCCCCCCCCCCCCCCCCCCTTATTTGGTTTATTTGGTTTACGTAGTTTTTAGTTTTGCTGGAAGCGACGTGGGAGGTCCAGGGGTTTATGGCGCTTCAAGCGCGTTGTTTCTTCACGCCGTTCGAGTAGTTGCGTGGCGAGGTTGTTGGGGTGGGTGTGGATTCTCTCTAGGTAGTTGATGCTGTGTCGTTGAATTTCTTGCCGGACTGTGTTGATTCGAAGGTCGTTGTGGATGGTTTCATTAGAGACATACCATGGGGCGTTGAGTAGCGTGCGAAGTGCCTTAGATTGGGCGCGTTGAATGATGTTGATGTTGCTCTCACTTGCTGTCCCCCATAGTTGTATCCCGTATGTCCAAATAGGTTTTATTATTGATTTGTACAGTAGTAATTTATTGTTGAGTGATAGCTGCGATTTCCTTCCGAGTAGCCAGTGCATACTATGGAGTTTGAGGTTGATTTCTTTTCTTTTCGCTGCTATATGTTTTTTCCATGTCAGTTTTCGCTCGAGGTGCAATCCCAAATATTTCACACTGTCATGTTGTGGAAGTGGTTGACCATTGAGGTTGACCGGTGGACAGTTTCCTTTTCGTAGTGCAAATGTGACATGGATGGATTTGTTTTCGCTTGCCTTGATTCTCCATTTGTTAAGCCAGTCCTGTATCTCTGTCAGCTCTTCTTGTAAGGTGTTTGAGGCTGTAGTCGGATTTTTATTTGAAGTTACTAGTGCTGTGTCATCGGCAAAGGTTGCCACAGTGACTCCTCGTCGCACTGGTAGATCGGCTGTATGTAGGGTGTACAGTACGGGCCCGAGAACGCTACCTTGTGGTACTCCTGATTGTATGTCGTAAATGCTGGATATATCTTGCCCGTGCCTTACCTGAAATCGGCGATCTTTGAGATAAGATGAGAATAGAGTAAAATATTGGGGCGGTTGTCGTTTTATTTTATACAGAAGGCCCAGGTGCCAAACTTTATCGAAGGCTTGCTGAATGTCTAGAAATGCTGCAGAGCAGTATTCTTTTCTTTCCAGGGACTCCGAAATTGTTTTTGCTACCCTGTGTACTTGTTCAGTGGTTGAGTGCTGACTCCTGAATCCAAATTGGTGTTCTGGTATAGCGTTCTCGTTGTCCAGGAGTGGTTTTATTCTTTTTAGGAGCAGCTTTTCGAACAGTTTCGACATAATCGGCAGTAGGCTAATTGGCCTATATGAGGAGACCTCGTTGGGAGGTTTTCCTGGCTTCGGTATCATTATGATCTGTGCATATTTCCATTGGCTCGGGTAATGTGATGTTCGTATTATGCAGTTGAAAAGTGCGGTGATGAATATAAAAGCTTTTTCCGGTAGCTCTTTTAGTAACTGTCCTGTGATCTGGTCGTATCCCGGTGCTTTTTTCGGGTTGAGGTCTCTGATGATTGTGTGTTTAACCTCTGATGGTGTGAAGTGTCGTATCGGTAAGTTCATTGGTAGAGGGCTTTCTAGGAACTGCTTGACGTGTTGTTCATTGTCAATATCAATATCTCCTGTTGGTGGTGGAGGGGTAAAGACATCTGCAAGGTGTAGTGCAAACGTTTCTGCTTTGTCTCTGTCGCTCTTAGCCCAATTACCATCGCTCGTCCGAATGGGAGGAATTGGTTTCTGCGGTTGTTTCAGTGATTTGGTTGCCTTCCACAACGAGTAGCCCGAGTCTTTGTCATTCGTTAGTTCGCGAAGATATTGCTGCACAGAGTCATTCCTGAATTCGAATAGCAGTTGTTTTAGGTCTCGTGTGATTCTATTGAGGTTGTTTTTATCGTTTCGATTGTGGCTTAGTTGCCAGCCTCGGCGTATTCTTCTTTTCTCTGCTATTTTTTCTTTAATTTGTCTCGGGTAGTCAATTTTTTTCATGTTTCTTGTCGTATTTGTCGTTTTTTGCGGGGTTGCTAGCCAGGCTTTTTTTATCATTAGTTGTGTAAAGTATTCTGTTGCAGCGTCTATATCTTCCTCGGTCTTCATGGGTCGTCTAAGGTTGATATCGTTTTTTATGCTTTCTTTGTATGTCTGCCAATCGGTTTTGTTGTTATAGGGAAAGCATCTTGCATCTCGTTTTTCCAAGAAGGTGCTGACAGTAGCTATTACCGGCGAGTGATCAGAGGATAAGTCAGTGTTTGATTCGATGTCTAAGTATGCTCTCGCGATCCCTGCTGTAATAAAAAAGTCGAGTAGATCGGGTATTTTTTGCTGGTCCGTTGGCCAGTATGTGGGCTGCCCTGTAGAGAGGTGATCGTAATTTTTGGCTACCAATACTTTCTCGATTTCTCTGCCCCTCGGAGTTGTGAGTCTTGATCCCCATCTTTGGTGTTTGGCGTTGTAGTCTCCACCAGCTAGAAACCTTGGGCCTAATGATTGGAGGAATTCCTCGAATTGTTCTTTTTTTATTCTATGTCTTGGTGGACAGTACACTGCTGAGATTGTTAATGGGCCATTCCAATCTGTAACTGTGACGTTTGTTGCCTGGATTTCTTCTGTTACGTATTTTGAGTGTTCGTGGTGTTTTATGGAGCTGCGTACAAGTACGGCGGTCCCGCCATGCGCTGTTCCGTCAGGATGGTTCGTTTCGTAGGTGTTGTAACCAGTGATTTTAAAGTAAGTTTTGTTGGTAAAATGAGTTTCGGAAATAAGAGCGATGTCGATTTTATTGATGTTGAGGAAGGCTTGCAATTCCTGGTGGTGGTTTGCCAGGCCGTTTGCATTCCATAATGCTATTAAATAGGAATTATCCATTTTTTTGAGTAAACTTTGTGATTACCGTGTTCAGTAGGGTTAGCATGCTGTTCATGAGCTGTGTCTGGCGTTCCAATATTACTTTAAATTCGTTGAAGGTTTTTTCGATGGTGGTGGCGAAACTATTGCTGTCTGTTGTTAAACCATTGTCTGCACGTTGCTGGGCGCTTGCTGCACGCGCATACGTTCGGTCAGGTGAAGTGAGGCTTGACGCTTCTGGTTGAGATGGCAGTTCGTTTGAGGTGTTGGTCGTTTGTGGTCCTGGCCTTGCGATGGTTTGTTCGTCCTTTTGTTAATTATTTCTTGGTAAATGAGACACCCCTTGTAGTTTGCGGGGTGTTCACCATTGCATAGTGCACATGTCGCGGGTGTATCTGCAGTCTTCTGGCATACGGATGTGTCGTGGTCGTTGCCGCATTTTACACATCTCGGTTTTCTGTTGCAGTATGTTTTTGTATGGCCGTGTCGCTGACAACGCGTGCACTGCACCGGATTGTTGCGCTTTCTGGGTGGCTCTACTTGGATCCTAGCATTCAGAAGAACGTCAAGTTTGTATATTTCTTTGTTGTTCGTGTTCGGCTCTAGGTCCACGAAGAATAGCGGTAATGGGATTTTGGTTCCTCTGCGATATATATTAGCTACGTTGCGTACTTGGTGTCCTGTTTCGTTCAACGCGCTTTTTATGTCCTCCAAGGGGACTGAGGGGTGGAGTGATCGAATCACTACTCTGTATGCTCGCTCCTCTTTTAGTTGGTAGGTATGGTACTCAGCATGCTCTTTTTTGAGCACCTGGATTATTTTCCTATACGCTAAAGGATTTTTGGGCATTATTTTTATCTGTCTCTCGTTATTTGTTGTTTTGTATGTGTATTCGTCCTTGTTTATTGAGTTTTGTATTTCTTCAGTCAGTTTTTGAATGATTTGTACACCTGGTACGAAAATTGGTGGTGGTTTTGGAATTGCGGTATTATCTGTGTTGTTGACGTTTCTGTCAGTGCTGTTGTTTTCTCTGTTGGTTTGTTCGATCGTGATTTCATTCTCAGTTTCTCGTAGCGGGGAGAAGCGATTTGAAATATTTGTTGAAGTTTGTAGCGACTCGACGCTCTCGTTATTCCCTCGTTTACGTCGTTTGTTATTGTTTTGGTGATTGATTACTTGCCATGTGTTGCCTGTCTGTTCGCCGGAGTGATTACGCGCGACGAGTAGAGGGGGGTATTTCGGTGTCTCGTTTGATATCGATGCTGAATGTGTTGGCGAATCGATCGCTGTCCATGACATATTTGACTCCGCGGTTTGGCCGTTCGAATTTGGTTTGTTAGCTATGGCTTTAGTACTGCGATTCGTCGGCGCCGCCACCGCCGCCGCCGCGACGTGCGACTCTATGGTCGCGACGCACCTCACTTTATTAGCACACCCTCACTTTGTCCACGGAAAACTTCAATTACACTCTCGCGTATGTTGGTATGGGTATCGCTACGATTCTCGTCGATATTCTGGATTCTCGGAAGATTGTAATACTGGTTACAAGAAACACGTCCGATCGCCTCGAACATTCGACGAAGACTCGTACCGTGCCAATGACATTAGTTTTATTGTTGTGCAATAGTGTCATAATTTTGGTGAAGAGTGCCAATTATCTATGTACAAAGTGTGTCCTCTATGTAACACTGTGATAGCTCTTTGACAACACTTTCAGAAGCGCTATTGTCACAATTTATTTTATTATGGCCTGTACATAGGTTAAAGTCATAGCAATAACCTGATTCAGACTCACATAATTTGTAAAATTTAATATTGAATCTTGCCCTTTTTGATCGATTAAATTGTTTTTAAGATATGCGCCCCTTAAATTCCATAAGCGATTCATCGATAGCAATGTCTTCTTCGATTGTATACACTTCTTTAAATTTTTCATTAATAAAATCGGTGACAGGTTTTATTTTACTTAATTTATCTGTATTGTCGATGTTTGCAATTGCAAAATGCAAACATTGCATCTGGTAATTTGCCGAAATATTATAACGGCATCGTTTTTCTAAATATTGGTGTTTCTATAACGGCCCTCTTAGACCAATTGTCTTGAATTGTTGGTTTTCTCATCTAAGCCATTATTGTGGGTAATGCAAAATATATATTTTTTTCATTATAATCCACAGGAAACCAAGTGTTGTCGATTGTTCGCAATTCGTTTGGATTGGTTCTTGTTTGTTCTGAGCACCGATTAGTCTCAGCTATAATATTTCCCCAGAACATATTATCAAATATTATATTAAATATATCTAATTCTTTTTTGTTTAATGTTAACTGATATGAGGTTGCCACTTTTATGCCAGGAGTTTCCATATAGTTGCAGATTTTTTGATTATTTCTTACTTCTTTCTAAATCCAGTGCTCTGGTAGTTAATGATTAATGTCATTTTCATCATCGGCATCATCCTCAATAACTATTCGCTACCGACTTTTTCGTACAGAACGTACAATGTCACTACTGTCACTATTGCTAACAGAAGTATCTAAGAAATGTTTGTATGCGATGTCGGCACAACTTTCATTGACCTCATCATGAAATTTTCTTTTTGAAGACATTTTGTAGGGATACTTTTTGAATATTTTTGAGAAAATATATTTCATTGTGCGAACGTGACCAAGAATAACACGTAACTGACAAAATGATGATTAAGAGTCGCGATGGCGACTCGAGGCAAGTACACTCTTCCTCCTATACCGAACCTACCCTATGCCGACACAACGACGAAGAGCACCCAAGTCTACTCGACACACTAGCTTGTACACAGGAATATATCTATATGAAAAAAATTATTTTATGAAAATTAATAAATTATGAGATCTTGGTGAATATTAGCTACTTCCGTATTTTTTATTTATCTTTATCTTTCGGTTGAGACCACAGTGAATGGTGTAGCTATAAGCATATCAGTGCTATCACGTGTTTTCTCATCATAGGATTCGCGAAAAAGCATCGACGATTTCATCGCTCTCGTCGCTATTCATCTCAACCAATGGCGTTGCGTCGTACCTCAGACCATATATATTATATCTATATTATATCATATCTCCCTATATTATATAAATATTTCGCCGTCGCCGCCGGGTACAAGAGTTGACAAGAGCGAGCGGCGGCCTTCCCCCCTAGTATGTATATATATATATATATATATTTTGCTATATTATATAAATATATCGCCGCCGCCGCCGTGTACACGAGTTGGGTGGACGGGTGGGGCGGCTGGGGGGTGACTCCTCTGCCGCCGCCGCGTACAAGAGTTGAGAACATAGCAACGGTTGCCATGGCAACGGTTGCTACAACAATGGTCGCCATGGCAACGGGTGCACAACTATGGTCGCCATAACAACAGTTACCATGGCAACGGTCGCTATAACAACGGTCGCCATGACCGCTCGGGCACTGAATGCGGGGGTGCACTTGCGGTCGTTTTCGGCGAGGTCAGTCGTAGCCGAAGCGTCTTAAATAAGTTAAAAGCCTGTCTAACGCCTCTGGAGATCAGTCAACTCTTCCCCCCCCCCGCCCCCTATACTTCACACCCGAACTGAACGCTCGCCTAGAATTGCGCGAAGCCCCCCTAGAAGTAGGGGGGCTTCGCCCCCTATTTATACTAGGGGAGCGACGCCCCCCTAGTATAAATATATATTTGGCGAAATAGTTGTCTACTTCTTAATGGTCGATCTCCGTTAGATTTTCATTTTAATCCTTTCACGAAGTAGTGATAAATATTAACGCTTTTTAAATAATTAAAGACTATAAATTGGTGAAATATTTATAAAACACACAAAAGTTTTCATTTTCAGAAATAGAAATAAATGAAACCATTTCATGTGTTTAATCCGATCCTTTTTCATTATATTTTTTTGAACATTGCAAGGTAGTCAAATTAAGGAAAGTAAAAGTCAGCTCTTTCAATTTTCTTACACTTTATTTCTTAAGTTTTTGCAAGTGTTCCAGTTTTTAAAATCAAGTAAGTATGGATAAAAATTGATTCTTTAATTTTTCTCTTTATTTTAATTTTGTCAATATTTCGAAATGGACAGTATTTAGTAACATGCCAAAAAATAGTACAAAGTGAGAAACGATATTATTGAGTTACGTTCCATTTACATAAGCTCTATTCATTAGTTAATTTAGACAATTTTACTGACAACAGTGTACGCGCGGTCGGTGCGCGGCTCTGCCGATCATCCAAGTTAAGCTGCTTTGGCCGCGGTCACTACTTGGACAGGTGACCGATAGCCGTGCGACTGGCTGGTGCGCCGACTACTCAACGGCGGGCAGTTTTTCTCAGTTTCTGATGGTAATACAACTGAAACTCAGTAGAAACGAAGCCGTCTGTATCGACACAGGTTTTCCGCAGTTTCCCTTTGCCCATGGCAAATGCGATACAGTGTAGCTAAGATGTTTGCGGGCGCAATGGAAGTTAGGTTAACTTGACGAGGTGCGGATAGAGAGTGATAGGGGGGGAAATGGAGAAAATGGAATTGCGAAGGGCCATACGTAAAAACTCGAAAGGGGAGGACGTCGGAATAAAGGAATAATCGAAAAATATAAAAAATTTACATAATTTTTTCTTCGCAGCAAATTTCTTTATTAAGGGGCAACCCCACTGTCTAAAAGAAGCGTTTTTTTTCAAATTTTGTTTGGATGGAAGAAAAAGTAATAGAATAATAATATTCGAGGACGTTATTGAACATATATTTAAGTATCAAACAAAAAATAATCATCGACAAATATTAATAAATGGCGACGCCAGAGCCATTCTCGCGTGGCTTGTCGAATTTGAGGCGCTCTGCAGCACACAGTATAGCGCTGGTGCAATTTTGAAACTGGATTAAGAAAAAAAAATATTAATTTTTGTATGATTGGCGAGTATTAAAATGAAGACGTTCAATTTTCGACAAAAAACGGCGTAATCATTCGTTAATAAATAATGTTTAAATGAACTTATCGAAAATCCCGTCCGTGTTTCACTTCAAAATGTTATTTTAAAGATATTATTAAAAATTCAAATGAAGAGAATGAAAATTGTTGGAGTTATACTGCGTGCCGTTTTGAAAAATCGTGTTTTGAGAAAAACACGTTTGAAGTTTTGAAATGTGTTCGGAGCAGACTGACGCGCTTGGGGAGGAGCCTGAAATTACAATGAAAAAAATTTCTTTCAGGTATAAAACTTTTTGCCTTATATTCTAGAAGATTTAAAGCATCTTTTAAGCCAATAAAAAAAAATCGATTTTCTGAAAAATGTACAGTGGTGTTGCCCCTTAAAATGCTGTTCACATACAGGATCCGTCTGTTATAATTTTATAATGCCTGGGATAGATTGTTCTCACTTTCTCCACATATCAATGTCTTTTGGCACTCGGAATGTACAACATTTTTCCTTTATTTCGCTACCGGTTTTGCAATGTGATGCCACATATCGATTCATCATTTTTAATAACAATCTCTATTAATATACAAGACTGCGATCTACACCAAATAAATATAATATGCAAGCATAGCAGTATCGAGGGATTTTGAGGTTACGTCTATCAGCATTATCCGATCGCAACGCCACTAGTGGTTGCAACAGAAATTAAAAACTACTTCGTTCAGAGGGTCACTTTCAGCGGAGGAGTTTCGAGACCTGTACACAAGACCATGGTGCGAACAACCTAACCTAAAAAGGGCCACAACAACTTTTACAAGAAATGCGACGTAGATGCGTCCCACCATAACGCGCGAGGCAAAAGAGCGGAGATTTCCCGTAAAATCGAGCTTTTTAAGAGAAAGGCACACATGTACCATGTGACACACGAATGCGAGAGAGATAGCTGAAATTTCTTATCGGTCTTTTCTCCCAAACGGCACAACCGATCGGGATGCAATAAGCTCAGCCACTTTTTGCCATCATACTGCAGTGGCCAAGCTCATTTCATTTCTATCGGTTGTGAAATTTCGGAGAAAGTACATTTCGCGTTTTCGAAGTTATCGGAGGGCGTGCTACACCCCCTTAAAGTCGAGATCCCAGTGTATTGAACTAAAAAGAGACACGACGATGAAAAGACGAATTACCGAACGCATCCACAGACAGACACATTTTTGGAATAATTATCCGTGCAACAGTTTTCGGAATGATTTTATATTTTAACGAATTTTACAAGCGGTGCATATTTTCGTTTTTTTATGTATAGAACGCTGCTTTTTTGGATTCAATGAATTTTGTACGAAATTTTTAACATCAGGTAAAATAGCTCAGGATAATCGACGTCCATACTACGATTATTAACAAGCTCGTCGTTAATGTCAGCCGATTTTGGTTATCCGCTCGATTACAAGCGTCCGCGTCACTGCACGACTGTACACAACCTCTTACGTACCTGTTTTGTCATTTTGTAAAAAATTACGAATTTACCATCAAACGTTTGTTTTACACGGTATTAATTGTAAAATTTTTATATTTCCCGATAAATACGCACTTGTCCTCGTAGTAGAAACCACCACAATGCGACATCCTTATTAATTCCGAGTCTGTCGTGAGGGTTCCACTGTCCAGGGCGCAGCTACGCACCGTCAACGATATCCCCGTTTCGTCTGCATAATTATTGTCAAAATGCGGCTTATTCGAGGAAACTGATAAACATTTAAAAAAAAAAAATATATATATATAGAATGCGACCGGCCGCTCGAGATACCGTATATTCCAGCGAGTTTGATGCAAGCGGTTGCCGGAAAAAGACCATCACGACCTTTTCGTCCTCCGAGACAGGGAGACTCGAAAAACTCGAGACTTCCGTTATTGTGAAACGGATCGTCGCAAGCTTTGTTATCACCGCCGATCGACACACATTTGAAGCAGTCCAGGGCCTCTCCTGATTGTTCACAAATATTATACATTTACAAAAAAAAATGGCGAAGCATATGTTTCAAGGATCTACGTCACGTATACATTCTCAATGGTTTTGCTTCCTCGGAAGAAGCTTTCGTAAACATTATTTTTTTTTTTTTTTTTTTTTTTTACAAAATTCTCATACCAGACTGTTTAAGGGATAACACCACTGTAGCGGCAGAAAAAAAGGCCTAACTTTGACGATTTATTTTGGAAGTATCAAAAAAGGAATAGGATTTCTTTTCAGAGGGTTTACCTAACACATATTGAAGTATGAAAAAAAAAATGTTATTATCATTTTGTTACAAGATGGCGATGACGGAGCCCATCTTGAAAACCGTCTTTTGCAAACTGGTAGGACGTATTACTTGAACACCGTTGCATGGATCGATTTGAAATTTTGATAGTAGTTTCACAATTACATTCTTTATGGGAGTACGTAGCCGTTTTTTGATTTAATGTAATCTTATTATTTTATAAATAACTTATTATTTTTTTAATGCAAAAAATCGATTCATTTTTTGAAAAGTGCACCATTTGTACAAAATTTCTTAAAAAAAAACCCTACGTAGTTCCATAGCCAATAGTATATAGATTATTACATTTTTTGGTTTTTTGTTTAAGGTCTTATACTTTTTGACGATTTTCAAGATCATCAAAATGATAATAAAATTTTTTTTTTTTCACACTTCATAATGTGTTAGATAAACCCTCTGAAAAGAAATCCTATTCCTTTTTCCATACTGTCAAAATAAATCGTCAATGTTAGGCCTTTTTTTCTGCCGCTAGAGTGGACCCTCTAGGCACGTGCCAAACAATCAGAAAATCGCGATTCGCAAAAATGTCTAAATGTACGTGTGTATTTATGTGGCAAATCTAAAAAGTTCGATTTTACAGAAGTTTGATATATTTCGAAAAATCTTTGTTGCTTTAACTTTCGCAAATTTTACGATGCCGATCGAAACTTTTTCTTTTCATACAATAAGAACATTATTAAAGTACGATTGATACTGAATTTGATTGAAAATCGGTCAAAGCGTTTGGACGCGCTGAATCTTCAAATTTTTCAAAAAATATCATTGCGATCGCTCTGACTTCCGGAAATTTTGAGATTTTTGGCAATAATTTTTTTTATATGATAACACTATCAACGATCGGTGTTTGATATTGAATTTGCCGAGAATCGGTGGCGGAATACGAATTTTACAAAATTTCAAATGACTTTGTCGTTGTGAAAAAAAAAGTTCGCGATCATTTGAAAACTTCTAAAATTTGTTAGATATCAAACAAAATATTTTTACACGAATAGAGAATTGTCAAATTGGTATTGTCTGTAAACCGACAGCAGTAGACGCGCGATCGGTGCGCGGCTTCGACGATCTCCCATGTTGGCCGCGATCACTACAGGGATCGGTGACCGCTTAGCCGTGCAGTGGCTAGCACGCCGACTACCGAGCGGGAGGTAGTTTTTCTGAGTCTCTGATCGTAATACAACTGAAACTCAATCAAAACAAAAAGCCGTCTGTATCGACACAGGTTTTCCCGCAGTTTCCCCTGTGGTCATGGCAAATGCGACACAGTGTAACTAAGACGTTTGCGGACGCAATGGAATTTAGTTTAGGTTAGCGAAGTGCGGGTAGGGAGTGATACGGGGAAAAAATGTTAATAATGGAATTGGGAAGGGCTATCCGTAAAAATCCGAAAGGGTATATGTTGGAACACACAATAATAATAATAATAATAAATATAAACAACCTGTAATTGTTGAAATCAAAGTTAGAATTTAAAAAACATACATTTTAGTAACTTTAACATTAGTTTCTTCAATCTTTTATCTCGCTCCTAAAGATTCCGAAATAATGAGAACGCCGAGTGTGCACATTTTGTATTCGATCTGAATTTGAATATTATAGAAAAAAAAACAAATCGAGTATATTTTTGGCAACTTTTTGGCACGGTTATTATTAAAAATGAATGTACTTGGTGTAAACGGTGTCGGTGATTTTTTTCAAATTTTGGTCGTAGAACGAACTCAAAATTCCCATCGAAAACAATTTTCCCTGGGAATGTATACGCGAAGCATCCTTAAGGTAGCAGTCTGGTAACTTAAGCCGATTTTCATGTCTTTTTTGGAGGGCGTTTTTTTGTAGGAAAATAAAAATAAATCCTTTTGGATATTTAGGATGAGATTAGGATGATTTTTATTTACATATTAAGGATACAAAAAAAAATTTTTTGAAAAAATGTAATAGTTTATTATTATTATTATTATTGATCGAAGTTGGCAGCCCGGGTCCCAACTTTTTTTCTACCGAACCGATTGCTTTCAAATTTTAACAGACTACTCTACACACTTATAGTTCTCGTCGGAACTACCGAGAAATTTTTTCACCCCCAACTTTTTATTTTACAACCCCTTCTTTGCTCAAATAAAAGGACTTTTTTTTCCAAAGTCCGTCATTTTGTTATTTATCCATGAAATTTAACTTTATTAGTTTCGACCAGAACTATAAGTGTGTAGAGTAGCCTGTTAAAATTTAAAAGCAATCGGTTCGGTAGAAAAAAAGTTAGGACCCGGGCTGCCAACTTCGAGGTGCCAACTTCGATCAATAATAATAATAATAAACTATTACATTTCTTCAACATATTTTTTTTTTGTATCTTCAATATGTAAACAAAAAAATAAAAACATCCTAAATATCGAAAACGATTCATTTTTATTTTCCTACAAAAAAACGCCCTCCAAAAAAGACATGAAAATCGGCTTAAGTTACCAGACTACTACCTTAAGGAGTATGGCCACGGTAGCGGGTATACAATCATGCGGACATTTAATAATTTTTCTTTGTATGAAAAAGTGACTTATTTATAAAACTAATTACCCATCTATTCAGTATAAATATCAAGCTAATAAATTTTTTTTTCATATACAATATGGCCGACTACTGGTATTTGCTTTTGGTATGTTTTTTCTGAAGCGCTCCGCGGCATGACACTTGGTATCCACAATTTTTGAACTGCAACAAAAAAAATGCTCGTTAATCTATATAAGAATACCTAGAGAAGTACACACGGAATTTGAAAAATGTTGTTTTATTCGAATATTATAGGCATTTGAACTTAAAAGGTAAATTTCCAGTTAAAAATTTCGTGTAAAACTGCTCATAAAATGTCAAGTTTTTAATTAATCAGAAATTCCGTGCGGACTTCTCTAGGTATTCCGATGTAGATTAACGAGAATTTTTTTTTGTTCTAGGTCAAAAATTGTGGATGACAAATGTCGCGCGGCGGAGCCCCCCCAAAAAAAAGATACCAAAAGCAAATAGCAGTAGTCGGCCATTTTGTATGACACAAAAAAAATATTTTTTATTAGCTTGAAATCTATACTAAATAGATGTGTAATTAGTTTTATAAATAAATGACTTTTTTATAGAAAAACAATTGTTAAACGTGTACATGATATTATACCCGATACCGTGGCCATACCCCTTAATTTAGCGTCAACGGTTCGCCAAGTTTCGCACGGATCAATTATCGTGTGATCCAAATATAAGTACTTTTGTCTATCAAGAGACGCGACAGCGTCTTGAAGGCAAGTGATTAAAAAAGCGTTTTTAAGTACACCCGCCTCTTGTCTCTATGCACTAAAACGGCCCGACGTGTATTACCAAAGGAAAAAAAAACGTGAGTTTCACGTGATTGTTTTTCCACAATGAGCTACGAGATGTCATTACATAACACTCCCGTGATTCTTACCTCTTTCAAAAATGTCGAACAAAACAAACATCAGCGAAACAATTAAAGTCCGCGAGATGTCGTTGAATCGACGTTTGTCCATTTCAATCGATTTTAATATTAAATATCCTCCAATAACAGTCTGTATTCTCGTCTATGACGGTTATTGACCCGTTACTTCACAGCTTACTCGAATAACATTGTACCGGAGCGGATTATTGTCTTCCCGAGACTCGTCGCCATTTTGTGATTTTTTAAGTTTTTTTTTGGTTAATTAAATTCTATGTTTCTTTATGGCTTGGTGTAAGCTCTTTTCACTTTCGCCTTTGTGCGTAACAGAAACGTGTGTTGTTGACCCGGTGGCTCTCGAACGTATGCTCGCAGAGAGGTAACCTCTGCTGACCATATAAGATCGAGCGCGCCGCGCGGCCTCATTAACGTTGTTGTGATTCAACGTAACCCGGGGAAACGCCGCACTCTTCGCCGGGTAAGTATCGTTCCATATTTACGGATCAAGAAACTTGTTATTTATTATTTACCGTTATATTATGTTTTGAAAGGCATATTGTAACATTGTAAAAAGCGCGAGGAGGTAGGTACGCTGATTTGACAAGCTGCAAATACCGAATGGTAAACTCTCGATTGAGGCTCTAGTCGAAGGTCTATACTCGCCGTTATAGTATCTCATGTTATTTTACATTATATCCAGAGTTGGGTCGTGCCGCACGCAACGGCATCTACGTAGCACTCGCCGCGAAAAGATCGCATTCGTACGATTATTTAGGATAAGGTTTTTCCCCGTGTTGACTCGCTGACTAGGGTACCTTATTATTTACGCACCGGGCTTCGCTATAGCGTGTGGACGAGTTTCAAATTATTTTTATTGTTATTATTCGTGTTTTCATTTTATTACCGCTCACGTAAAAACCTTTTCAGGTTTTTACGTCTCTTTCTCTTTGTTCCCATTTCCATCCCTCGACCCCACCCGCCACCGATAGTGTCGGCGACGCAACTCTTTTAATGTATTACTGTATCTCATTTGCACGAGGGTATGTGGAAACTGTCGAAAACCTGCGTTTAAATTTCAGTGAGTTTTGGTTATATTACCCGTTCGGAACTAAAAAAAAATGCCCCCGCTCGGTAGTCGGGTGCGTGCGGAAAATGCGACACACTGAGCGATTGAAGGTAGGGCATAATGGTTGACTCTTGCACGCAACATTTGGGAGGGTGTACTATCTTGAAGCGTGTATCTACAACTATAGTAGATTGACACACTTATTTTTAGCTCGTCGACGCGGTTTAATTATTCTTCTCTGAAACAATACGCATATGTATGATCGATTGTGCCACATTTTAGACACTACACGGAGACTTTATTATAGATAATATATAAGAATGTAAGTTGTTTCACCGTTATCGTAGCGTCCATTTGAAAAAAAAATATCCCTTCCATAAAACGTCTGACGACGGATCAAAACGAGTTTCTGTACGGATGAATCGAAAATAATTGAAAGTTCTTAACGTGGATTACAAATGTTTCTTTTATGCCCGTATTCATAGTCGTTCCTTGAGGAATAAGGATCCCTTATTCCCTATAACACGTTGCATAAACGTTCCTTGACCGAAAAAGGAGCCTCATTGCTTCCTTATCTCAAGGGAGCTCCCGAGCACCCTTGAGGAGGGGACGCCGCCTTGGTCCGTTCGTTTTTGCTGCATTTGTGAATTTCTTACCACATGATGCGCAGAGTACAGCCAAATATAACCTATGCAAATTTGACACATTTTAAGTTTGTGGTTCCTTGTGGTGTCGCGTTTTCGGACAAAGTGTATAAAGACAAAAAAGAATCATGGACAACGGATTTTTAAATTATTCCGATGATGAATTTGAAGACGAAAATCCAGTGAACAAAAGCGTCGAGATAATAAAAACAAATTTTATGAAGTGTCCAACTGTCCATCCGTAATAGCATGTATCGAATACACCCATATACGCATAACGAATCCTGGAGGGAATAATGGAGAGTTAGTCCGGAATCGAAAAGGATGGTTCTCTCTAAATGTACAGATACATTTTCTCAGCTGTTTTTTTTGTTCATATCGAATTTCGTATGTTAAATAATTAAGAATAAGTTAATATCAAATTAATTTTTTTGATTTGTTACTTTTATAGGTTGTATCTGGACCTCAAGAAGGAATTCTTGATATAGTTGTCAGGCACCCTGGTTCGACTCACGATGCTGTAATATTTGATCGAAGCGGTGTGCGCCGTCGTTTTGAGCTAGGACACCTGAGGGGCGATTCTGTACCAGGCGCAATATCATAGCGTCCGACGCAAAACCGGAATAGCCTATGAGAGCTGTGCCTTTCCGCTGGAATCTGCCTTGTAATTGGCTGTCGCGGTTTTGCGTCAGACGCTATGATATTGCGTCTGGTACAGAATCGCCCCTCTGGACGGAATTTTACTTGGCGATAGTGGGCAGCTATCTTCTAACACCTGTTTTAAGGGGGGGTTTAAAATAATTTTTTTTGCTTTTTTTTAAATTTTTTTCTGAATGAACAATATGTCGAGAATATTGTGTATAAATTTTAAGTCAATCGGAGTAAAACTAATGGAGTTACAGCGTTTCAAACGACCGGCCGTGATACGTGATACGTGATACGTGAAAACTAAATCGATTTTCCCGAAAACGTCATTTTTCAAGTTTGTGAACATTAGAACTCAAAATCTACTGAACCGATCCTTTTGAAAATTTAAACATTACTTCGTCACATAAATCAACAGGTAATCAGGAGGAGTTTTTTTTTTCAATTTTTTAATAACAAATTAAGCGCGATTTTTTGAGCTAATTGCATTTTTCACTTCCAAGTGCTGCAAAAAATAGAAAAAAAAAAAAAAACTCTTCCTGATTACCTCGAGAAATACATCACCTTTAAAATGCATATCAATTTTTTTGTTTCGGATGATCCGGTAACGAGTTATAATGTTCACCGCAAAACCACTTTTTTTCAAGGCGCCTCTGGAGATTCAACGTCACCGGCTTATTTATCAATATTTTTCATTGAAAATTTTTTCTGAGATACTTCAATAGTTGTACAATAATATGTAATTCTATTTAATAAAATTATATTACTCATGTCGCCGCAAAAAAATCATAAAAATATGCTTTTTTTCGCCTTTAAAACCCTACCCCGCCGTTAAACCTGAAACAGACGCAGAAATTCGATAGAATACTGCACATACCAAAACACGAGTTATCGTTGAACAACTTTTTGGAGTTTGGAAACGTCGATTTCCATGCCTGTATTACGGCTTAAGAACAAAGTTATGCACAACGGTGGCAATTGTCTGTTCCATTGCTGTTTTGCACAATGTGTGTATTCAAAATAATTTGCCTTTATTTTAAGACATTTTTCTTAAATATGAAAACGTGTTGTGAACCAATTGCAGTTTTTATATTAAGTTTTTATTCATGATGATTGGCATAATGTTAACCAAGATCAATTCATACAAACTAGCATTTGTACATATGTTTAGATTAAAAATTAATAATGATTTGAAGAATGTTTTTTTATGTATTAAAAACTAAAATAAAATGTTCTTTATTGAAACTGGCGTTTCAAAATTTAAAAACGCAATATTTCATTTCTTGTAATTAGTATATTTTGTATTGAACATAAAAAATGTATATAAATATACTTTTACATTGCACTTATAATATTATTATTTGTACCGACCTGAATATGGATAGACACACAGCCGTATATAGAACCAGCGATTTTTCTATGAGGAACAAAATAATATGAGAACAAAAATACTTCCGGAAGTTGATACTAAATTGCAAGAGATATTTTATTCTATCGTTCCCTTTCCTCGTAACTCCGTAGCAGTCTGATATTTTAACACTTATAATAATAATTAGATATTAAAAACATGAATATTTTATATGATACTATCTTTGCCCGAATGCCTCTTCCTCTCTCAACAGTTTCAAGATAATTATTTTCTCTTCTGCTTCAGCAATCGCAATTTTTTTAGCGTGAAGCTCCCGCTGATGCTCAATTGCTTCTCGGAGTTTTATTAGTAGTAGTTCTTTTTCGTTGCAGTTCTGAAAATCAATTACTTTACCATTAGTAGTCACATTAACTAATATTAATAATCAATATAAAACTAATATATAAGATTTTTCATTACCTTTAGGTTTTTACTCCTTACATTTTTTGAACTCGTGTTAGGTTAGGTTCTGGTGCCATAAACAGTACTGCATCCACTAATCACTAAAATCCCTAAAATATTCCTTCCTTTCGAAAGGAAGACTCGAGGTACGTCTATGAAATAAGGCGGCCTTGGAGATTCAAGGGATCCTTCATGGAGGCTCCCTTCATCCTTAAGATAAGGACGGACTATGAATACGGGCATTAGTCTAAGATCCGAATTAAGGTCGACCTTCACCCATCGCGTAAATGGATGAAAAGATTTTATATCAAATTTAGTATGTTAGAAAACATATCGCGAGTGGGTTGCCTAACAAATTCCTGGGATAAGTATGATTAATTAACCTTTCAAATCTGAGTTTTTATTCACCCATGAGTTTAACGAATAAATTTAATACCAACCGAAAGTATGAAGCCTATAGAATATGCAAACGTTGGGTTGTCTATTTTTTTCCTGGCCTAACTACTGGGTTGTCAGGTATAAACAGGTAAGTCGAAACTAACTGTCTTCAACCATTTGTTGACTAAATAAATCTTATATCAAAATAACCGCTGTTTCATTGCAAACACGATGATATAGGGTTGTCTGCAAAAAATCTGGGTTGAATGACGGTTGTCGAGTTTTGAAAAGTGAAATTTTGATGCGAATGGAATGTGCGACAAAGAGACCTGAGCAGAGTATCCCGTGCGATAGAAGAGGACGCATCATTGTAGCTGCGCGCGGCGCGTGCACCGGATATAAGAGAGTGCGCACTCTCTTATTAGTTTCGACTTACCTGTTTATACCTGACAACCCAGTAGTTAGACCAGGAAAAAAATAGCCAACGTTTGCATATTCTATAGGCTTTATACTTTCGGTTGGTATTAAATTTATCCGTTAAACTTATGACTGCAATGTCGAATAAAAACTCATAATTGAATTGTTAATTAATCAAAGTTATCCCAGGATTTTGTAGGCAACCAACTCTGCGATATATTCTCTAAAAACTTTCATCCAATTACGCGATGGGTGAAGGTCGATGTTAATACGGATCCTCTACTAATTCATTCGCGTTAGATTCGAATATCAAGCGTGCTTTTAACACCGAGAGGCCACGTAGCGCGCTCTCACATCGTGACCGGTAAGTCAGAAATTGCAAAAATTTGTACCAGCTGAGTGCGCAAGCGCGCTCACCTTAATTCGTACGGTTAGTCGTCAGAGGTCGCCGGTGTCACAACGGCAGTCTCAGCCGCTCCGCGGTCCGCAGCACTACACTGCGCCAAGGAGTAGTTTGCGATGTGATATTACGTTTGTTTAATATAATTTTTTTTTTCCTTATATTTTTACGAAATATGTGTCGATCAATCGCGAATCCATGCAGCTGGCTCTTTTTGACGTGAGGTGCCGGTGCTTCGTATCACCAAATCCGACGACAATCAACGTGCTACTGTCCGAAAGAGTGGCGAACGACAACGACGACGATGGGACAGTCGTCGAGCAACACCGGTCACAGCGGTGAGCTTACAATGTAGCACATTGATTATAATGATAATAATAATGACAATAATGATGTTGATAATGCATTAGAGAGAGAGAGCCGAACGAACGATATGATAAAATGTATAATTCCCTAAACTTCGAGAAATTTGCTGTCTCGCTGGTTCACCGATCGAGCCGCTTGACGTTTGTCAAGTTTGCCGCCACTAACCAATAATCAATGGCACACAATCGTTGTTTATTCTTTACGAACGACCGTAATTTCAACTCGATTAGTTGTTCCTACGGATCTATTAATTTTTCATCGCAGCAACGAGATTCCGATAATGAGCCTCTCCTGTATTATTTTCGATACGTGTTTTTCAGAATTTGAGGTTAGGTCTTGAATTTTTTTCCTACTCGATATCGTTCCGTCGTACCGTTCACTAAAGTTACATAGGTAAACGTGGGAATCGAACATTTTGCTACTATTTCTACGAACATCATGAGATTCAGGGCTTTCTCGTATATTTATTTTAAATGTATACAGATACGAGTTGGACGTTTGCGCTCTACTTGTTTTAGATGTCCTTATAACCTCGCAAATTGCACTTGTAAATAGCAATAATATTTTCTAATTATTTCTTCAAGAACTATCTACAAAGTTAAATTTCCTAACTTTCTTAGAACGCAAAGTAGGGCAAA
Organism: Oxytorus armatus; assembly: GCA_958009045.1. Lineage (NCBI taxonomy): Eukaryota > Metazoa > Arthropoda > Insecta > Hymenoptera > Ichneumonidae > Oxytorus > Oxytorus armatus. Next base: position 6,132,954 of record OY253749.1, on the reverse strand, counting down.
CATAAAATTGTATTCCTACATCGCTTATTTGTTCTCTAGATATTTGTGTATATAAATTCTGTTTACGTAATTAGATGCGTCGATGCCAGTCTTGTAGTCTATACATACAAGCGGCGGTCTTACTTAAAAACTCTTTTTGAACTACTTCCCGTCGAGACGCTACCGTGTCTCTTGATGTAGGAAAATAATCTTAAACCTCAAAACTTATTCTCAGGAATCCTTCTATGAAACTCAATGCATTTTCATCCGTAAATACTCAATATACGCCGATTCAACGTCGAACAAATTCGCTGTTATACGGGTTAATATATTAACACCTTTTTTGGAATCGTTTTCATAATTCGAATACAATTTACCCGTAAGGTTGTCCTTTGGATTTCATGAAACATTTTTTTTTCTAGTTTTCAATTTTACAGCCTTCAAAAATTGTCGAAACGTTCGACAAATGACATTTGCAAAAAATCGTCACACGCCACTACGCCTGCTCGTGTTGTGAGACTGCAAAAATGAAAGTTTTATAGCTCGGAAGTACTTTAACCGATGAGGACGAAATTTTGCACGGATGTGCAGCTACCAGCCCCGTTTGTCTGATACTATTTTCGTCACGATTAAATAATTCGTACAAATTTTCCATTTTTTTTTTTCAACATCTGTTACAATCATAAATCGAGCAATTTTCCAGCTATCAAGCTCAAATTTTCTACAAAAATAGACTATCATTAAGGGGGAGGGGTAGGGTTTTAAAATTATTTATTTATTTATTTTTATTTTTTTTTTCTGAATGAACAATATGTCGAGAATATTGTGTATAAATTTTAAGTCAATCGGAGTAAAACTAACGGAGTTACAGCGTTTCAAATGACCGGCCGTGATACCTGATTTTTATACCTGCTCGGTAGCCGCTCGGTACGTATAAAAAACTTTAAATCGATTTTCCCGAAAACGTTATTTTTGAAGTTTGTGAACATTAGAAGTCAAAATCTACTGAACCGATCCTTTTGAAAATTTAAACATTACTTCTTCACATAAATCAACAGGTAATCAGGAGTTTTTTTTTTCAATTTTTTAATAACAAATTGAGCGCGATTTTTTTAGCTAAAATTGCGTTTTTCACTTCCAAGTGCTGCAAAAAATAGAAAAAAAAAAAAACTCTTCCTGATTACCTCGAGAAATACATCACCTTTAAAATGCATATCAATTTTTTTGTTTCAGATGATCCGGTAACGAGTTATAATGTTCACCGCAAAACCACTTTTTTTCAAGGCGCCTCCGGAGATTCAACGTCACCGGCTTATTTATCAATATTTTTCATTGAAAATTTTTTCTGAGATACTTCAATAGTTGTACAATAATATGTAATTATATTTAATAAAATTATATTACTCATGTCGCCGCAAAAAAATCATAAAAATATGTTTTTTTTTCGCCTTTAAAACCCTACCCCCCCTTTAAATAGCTTGTTCGCTATTGAATTTGGAGAATATCTCGATCAGTGGCAAATTTGTGAAATTTTGAATTTTTTCAAAAACAGTACATGCTCAAGTTTTAGCTTGTGTAATTTTTTGCCCATGGGTTGAAAGCTTACTACATGAATTCGTTACCAACAAAGGATATTTGGTATTGAATTTCGATAAAATCGATACAAACGTTCGAAATTTATGGTATTATCGATTTTTACAAAAAATCTATTCAAATTCAAGCAAATTTTGCCCTATCAAATTAGAGGGGAGAAAAAAATGATGTAAATTGAAGCTTGCACATGCTTCCTCCTCATCATTATAGCGCATACACAAAGAACCTTCTGTATGAGAAAGCCAAAATTTAAAAAATCCATTGGTTATAGAAAAAAAAATTTGTGAATACGCAAAAATGATGATGAATCAACAGGCAAGTTTCAGTTTGCATCATTTTTACGTCTACAAGTTTCACTCCAATTGAAAACAAAAAACAAAAAAAAGCAATGTTCATATATTGATCTTTGCGACAGTGAAATTGAACAAAAATTGTTTTTCGTGTAGAAATATGGCAAATGCTTGTTAATTCTTTAAAATATTTAAGGGATGACACCACTGTAACCCCCTGTTTTTTTCACATTTTTCAAGAATTTTTTTTTGTGGGAAAAAAGAGATATTCGAAAAAATTTTTTGGGTTTTGTTCCTTGTTTATTAATGTATCAAAAAACATTTTTTTCACATTTTTCACGCCGCATGGTGGCGCTGGGTAAGCTCTCGAGTCAGGTGCTGTCATCTCCGCGGCACGCAGCAGAATTCTCTTCAACGTCGATCTGAAAAAAAAATACCGAGTGTTTTCGTTAATAATATGATATTTTGAAGAGAAGTACATAGGGATTTGGAGAAATATTGTTTTAAAAAAAACAGGCACGCCTTTGAAATTAACTTTAATTTCAAAGGCGTGCCTGTTTTTTTTTTCCACAAAAAAAAATTCTTGAAAAATGTGAAAAAAACAGGGGGTCACAGTGGTGTGATCCCTTAAAGATACTCTGAATTACGAAAAGCGCATTGCAGCACTTGCCGAAAAAATCTATCTCGAGATACATTACAGGAGCAAGTTCACGTACCTGGGTGGGGGTTGAATATCGGAACGACCCTTATTTTGAAATTAATAAAATTCAAAACATAGAATAACGAGGATGAAATGATTTGGAAATTTGGTTTTTTTGACAGACGACGAAGTTGAATAACTGTTATTAAGAAAGGTTATTAATTTGGAAGCTCATTTATTGGAGAATATTTGTTCAGATAGTCTGTGTACTTTGAAACTAAAAAGAATAAATTTGAACGGTGTTGAAAGTTGATATTTCCGAAATAAAAAAATAGTGGGTAGTTCATATTTAGAACACCCAATATATCAAATCGAAATATGTTGAACATAACAATTTGGAACGTGTCAAACTTGGTAAACACAAATAACCGATGGATCGAAATATTTAACATCAAAATAGAGAGAACATCAGAATAGAGAACGTCAAAATAGGGAACACCGTGGGCCGGGGCCGGTTTTCATTCTGCGCGTGATTCGGTTGAGTGTCAAAATTGACCACTATTTTCGACGACCGAAATGTGGAATTTGAAAATAACGAACGTTCAATAGTTTGAATGTTTCGTATTAAGAACGTCGGCAGTAGTCTGGTAACTTGGGTTCAAAAAATCGAAAATTTTTTTTTTGCATAATTTAAAAGTACAATGTCTTCAGAATATACTGTGAAAATTTAGACCGAAATTCGAAATACTTCCGGAGTTGCAATGAGTTTTTGAGAGCGCCTCGAAGTCGTTTGTTTTCGAGAGCACCTCGAAGATACGTTTGTTCATCCACCTGCTTTCGATAGAGACACTGCAAATCTTCTGAAACCAATATACGAAGATTTGTCGTCAGATGATCTTTTGGAAAGATGTTTAGGAAGAAACACGCAGAATAACAACGAGGCTTTCAACCATTGTGTATGGAATTTTGCACCAAAGCATATTTTTGTAGGCCAAAAAACGTTAGAAATTGCTGCATTCACTGCAGCATGTATATTTAACGAAGGGTGTTTCCCAATACTAAAAATATTGGAAGTCATGGACGTTACTCTCGGCCCGTACGCTTTCGTGTTTGCAAAATCCTACAATAAATCTCGGATCGCAAAAGCGGAAAATGCCACAGCGATCTCATCGAAAGAAGCCCGAAAGAGTCGCAGAGCGGACAAAGTTGCGGAAAATGATGCCTATGAAGAGGATGAAGGCATATTATACGCTCCAGGCATAGACGATTAACGTAAGTATAAGTTTACTTATGAAAATCTGTTGTTGAATTTTAAACGCTGTTGTTTTTCTCAAACCAGTGTTTTTCTGGTCAGCCCGGGTCGTAACTTTTTTTCTACCGAACCGATTGCTTTCAAATTTTAACAGGCTACTCTACACACTTATAGTTCTCGTCGGAACTACCGAGAAATTTTTTCACCCCTAACTTTTTATTTTACAACCCCTTCTTTGCTAAAATATAAGGACTTTTTTTCCATAGTGCGCCATTTTGTTATTTATCCATGAAATTTAACTTCAGTAGTTCCGACCAGAATGACATGTCCATAGATTAAGAATTATCAAGAATTTTCATTTCAGATAACATCAACAGCCAAAATCACCGGGGCCACCCACGCGCTTTTTTTTCGAGCTGCTAACTTCGATCAATAATAATAATAATAAACTATTAAATTTTTTCAAGAAATTTTTTTTTTGTATCTTTAATATGAAAATAAAAACATCCTAAATATCGAAAACGATTCATTTTTATTTTCCTACAAAAAAACGCCGTCCAAAAAAGACATGAAAATCGGCTTAAGTTACCAGACTACTACCTTAAGTCAGAAAAGAAATAATGAGAACACAAAAACACAAAACCGATAGTTCAATGTTTCTTGTGTTATCATTATTTCTTTTTTCTATTTAAAGACGTACTTAATATGAAACATTCAAACTATTGAACGTTCGTTATTTTGAAAATCCACATTTCGGCCGTCCAAAATAGTGGTTGTTCCGAATTTTGACCCTCACCCTTTTTTTTCGATATAAATCTATTCAATATTTTTGTATTCTCTTTATTTATTTTCCGATTTAAAGACGTTCTTAACGGCGGGGTAGGGTTTTAAAGGTGAAAAAAAAGCATATGTTTATGATTTTTTTGCGGCGACATGAGTAATATAATTTTATTAAATAGAATTACATATTATTGTACAACTATTGAAGTATCTCAGAAAAAATTTTCAATGAAAAATATTGATAAATAAGCCGGTGACGTTGAATCTCCAGAGGCGCCTTGAAAAAAAGTGGTTTTGCGGTGAACATTATAACTCGTTACCGGATCATCTCAAACAAAAAAATTGATATGTATTTTGAAGGTGATGTATTTCTCGAGGTAATCAGGAAGAGTTTTTTTTTTTTTTTCTATTTTTTGCAGCACTTGGAAGTGAAAAACGCAATTTTAGCTAAAAAAATCGCGGTTAAGTTGTTATTAAAAAATTGAAAAAATGGAAAAAAAAACTCCTGATTACCTGTTGATTTATGTGAAGAAGTAATGTTTAAATTTTCAAAAGGATCGGTTCAGTAGATTTTGAGTTCTAATGTTCACAAACTTCAAAAATGACGTTTTCGGGAAAATCGATTTGAAGTTTTTTATACGTGAAAATCAGGTATCACGGCCGGTCGTTTGAAACGCTGTAACTCCGTTAGTTTTACTCCGATAGACTTAAAATTTATACACAATATTCTCGACATATTGTTCATTCAGAAAAGAAAATAAAAAAAAATGCAAAAAAATAATTTTAAAACCCTACCCTTCCCTTAAGACGTTCTACAGTTTGAATGTTCGTTAATTTTGAAATTCAATATTTCGGCCGTTCCAAGTAGGCGTCATTCCGATATTTGACCCCCATCCCACGTACCCCTATATACCGAGCGTTTATAGCTGTGCATCTCGTGACCTGAATTTAACGACTACAATATACAGCTGTACGTCGAATTGGGTGGTAACCTAGATGGAAAAAAAACAATGCCCGGTTCTGTGTCCTTATTTTTTTGGCTAAGAGAACAACAAGAGATAACGGAGGAGTTAGGGCTTTGTAAAAATCGATAATGCACAACATTCGATAGTGCACGTATATAACATCGCGTGATTCTCCTTCCTGGTAAGCTACCTTTATGTCCTTCCTTAGTGTCAAATCATTCTCGATGATTTAACCGACACTTAAAATCACTTCGTGTATACAATTCCAACTAATAGTTTATTCCGATAACAAAATTTGAGCATATCGCGATACTATGAAAATTAAAGGAAAATAAAAGAAAATTGCGTTTTGAAACCTGAAAGTCGCTTAATCGAAATTTCACACAATGCTGACAAATTTCTCTATGAAGAAATTTCCTCGTGGAGGAAGCTTTGAGCATTGTATGAAATTTCGAACAAAAGAGTGGCAAATTTCAATTTACAGCTTTTTTCCCAAAATCTATTGTAAATCTTACATTTTTTAAAGTAATTTTGAATTTCGTAAATTGCCATTGCTTCATCGATTCTCGCGAAATTCGTCACGAATCATCCTTCAATGACATTCTACTTACAAAATTGTATTGAGAAATCCAAAAAGTTCGGTACAAATTTTGTGTCTATATCGATTTCTCGAAAATCCAAAATTTCACAAATCTAAAACGCCTCGAACGATTTTTTTTTTCAAACTCAATACAGATTATTCTTTGATGATGCTCGAACGATGTAGGAAATCGTAACGAACGTATATGTCGATTTTTCGGAAAATTCGAAATTCTGCAAATTAAAAATACCCGTCTCGATTTTTTTCGAATTCCATAGCGGTTGTTAAATTTTCATTTTCAATATTGCTCTAGCTTTTCTCGTCCATTTAGGCCCAGGTCTTTACGAGAGAGCCCAATAAAACGTTTTAAACATTTTTGTGATCGATAATCCAATCTTAAGTCGGATTAATGGTACAAAAAAATCTATTTTCGTTGCGTTCCAACGATGTAACTTTGGCGATAGTCTGTGTAGCAAGTGTCGAACCGATAGCTCAAAAAATTGCACGAGTTATGCTCTTTAGCAAACATTTTTGAACATTTTCAAAATCTTATGATACCCAAAAAAAATTCTCACCAAAATCGTATCAATTGTATCGGACCGTTACTGATTTGCGTGCCAAATTTTACCCCGAAAGCTTCAACCAATTCGCAGTTACAGCGATATTTATTTTATAGTCCTCACACACACACACACGCACACATATTCTATATGGACATTTTTGCTAAATGTGATTTTTCGATGTTTTGAAAAATTTTGAACATAATGGCATTAAAAACCCGATATTCTTTGATGAAAACAAAGTTTCCTCCACGAGGAAGCAAAATCATGCATATTAAGGTAGTAGTCTGGTAACTTAAGCCGATTTTCATGTCTTTTTTGGAGGGCGTTTTTTTTTAGGAAAATAAAAATGAATCGTTTTGGATATTTAGGATGTTTTTATTTACATATTGAAGATACAAAAAAAATTTGTATGAAAAAATTTAATAGTTTATTATTATTATTATTATTATTATTGATCGAAGTTGGCACCTCGAAAAAAAAGCGCGTGGTTGGCCCCGGTGATTTTGGCTCTTGATGTTATCTGAAATCAAAAATTCTTGATAATTCTTAATCTATAGACATGTCATTCTGGTCGGACCTACTGAAGTTAAATTTCATGGATAAATAACAAAATGGCGGACTTTGGAAAAAGAAGTTCTTTTATTTTAGCAAAGAAGGGGTTGTAAAATAAAAAGTTAGGGGTGAAAAAATTTCTCGGTAGTTCCGACGAGAACTATAAGTGTGTAGAGTAGCCTGTTAAAATTTGAAAGCAATCGGTTCGGTAGAAAAAAAGTTAGGACCCGGGCTGACCAGAAAAACACTGTTTTGAGAAAAACGCGTTTAAAATTCAACAACAGATTTTTGTATCTTTAATATGTAAATAAAAACATCCTAAATATCCAAAACGATTCATTTTTATTTTCCTGCAAAAAAACGCCCTTTGAAAAAGACATGAAAATCGGCTTAAGTTACCAGACTACTACCTTAAAAATGTTAAGGCGAAACACCACTCTAGCGGCAGAAAAAAAGGCCTCACTTTGATTATTTATTTTGGGAGTATGAAAAAAGGAATAGGATTTCTTTTCAGAGGGTATATTTAACACATATTGAAGTATGAAAAAAAAAAAATTTATTAGCATTTTGATACAAAATGGCGGCGATAAAGCCCATCTTGAAAATCGTCTTTTTTTTTAAGCACCTTCACGGGACGACGGTTTTCCCGTAAAGCATAAGACCTGGAACAAAAACCAAATGATTTTATAATCTCTATTGGCTATAGGACTACGTAGAGTTTTTTTTTTTTAATCAAATTTTGTAGAAATGGTGCACTTTTGAAAAAATGATTCGATTTTTCGCCAAAAAAAGCAATAAATTGTTTATAAAAAAAATGTACATTAATTCAAAAAACGACTACGTGCTCCAATAGAGAATGAAATTGTGAAGCTACTATCAAAATTTCAAATCGATCCATGCAACTGTCTTCAAGTAATACGTCCTCCTAGTTTGAAAAAGACGATTTGCAAGATGGGCTCTGTCGCCGCCATTTTGTATCAAAATGATAATAAAAAAATGTTTTTCATACTTCGATATGTCTTAAAGAAACCCTCTGAAAAGAAGTCCTATTCCTTTTTTCATACTCCCAAAATAAATCGTCAAAGTTAGGCCTCTTTTTCTGCCGCTAAAGTGGCGTTATCCCTTAAGAACATTGGTCTTGCATAATGATAAAGCCAAAAAGGGTTAATTAATAAATTCTCATTTTTTTAAGTCTATTCGTTCGCTCGTCCGTTCGCGAGACCCGTGTCACTTACGTCAATGAATTCTCGTTGAATTTTACTTTTGGGTGGGAATGTATGCGCGAAGAATACATACAGTGCCCGGTAGATGGCGTTGTTGAAAAATACTTCGCTTCTTCGGTCCGTACGGTCCATAATTCTTTTATACTCCGTTTTTCCCCACTTTTTTTTCTTCTTTCAATAATTCAATTTTAGCATCTCAGCGTTCGCTCATCCGTAGTCTATATTCCATCACGAAGGTTCGAAATTTTTCCCGAATAAAAAATTCTAAAAGGACAATTGTCTCGTGATCCGTTATTTCTCATAGTATTTTCAATATGCCTGGCTATCTAGCGATCGTTAACGATTTTCTATTGCCTCGTCCGGCTCTATCGTTCGAACCATTCGATATATCATCGGACGAAATTTGATAAAAAAAAAAAAAAAACACATCCAACAAACCAGAATAGAGAATACACTATTCGACCTATTTCCTCGATGTAAACTTATTGTTGTAATATAATTTCGCATCGCGTACAACAGCACAGAGGAGGGCTCGGGAAGGTTTACTTAACCGGCCGCGCGCGATCATGTTGCGGTGTGCTCTTCGGTGCATAACGAGACACAAAGTCCAGAGACTGTATAGCCACGCTCGTAATTACGGGTGTTTATGCATTAAATCGTTTATTTTTAGTTGGCAAACGTAACGCCTCGACTTGGATTTCTTTTGAGCTTCGTATACATGCTTTGAATATACAGGGTGTCCCAATAACTATTAGCACCTTAGATATCTTCGAAACTATAAGGTTCACAGAAATATTTGCTGAATCAAAATTGCACAGTACGAAGGGGGCCATCCAATGATACCAAAGTACTCACCCCCACCCCCACCCCCTAGGCTGGGGGTGGGGCAACTTTGAAATCTTAAATGGGAACCCCCATTTTTTATTGTAGATTCGGATTCCCCATAAAAAAATACGTAAATTTTGTTGAAAATTTTTTTTTCGATTCGTGATGGATGGTGCTGTAATCGCAAAAAATCCCCAGAAGTACAGAAAGGCGATAATACTTACAGTTTCGGTAGTAAATAAAATTACTACGTTTATAGTAAGTGTTCGAAATGACGACCATCAGTATCAATGCAATATTGGATTCTTTTTTCGATTGATTGACTTGCAAGTTTTACCGTGCAATTTTGATTCAGCAAATATTTCTGTGAACCTCATAGTTTCGAAGATATCTAAAGTGCTAATAGTTATTGGGACACCCTATATATACACGCGAAGCTGGATGAGAGAATGAGTCTGTTAAACTCACTCCGCGTTTTGTCTATTGTCCGCGCTGTATAATAGGTATGAAACGCGAACGGAGAACTCTATTCGTTTTCACTGTCATTAAAAGTGTGCGAAATGCTGAGCACCTAGTAAGGTGTGAGACAGAACCCTGCAATTTTCGAATGAATATTTTTCAAAAGAATTGTTTTTTGTTGTTGTTTTTTTTTCCAACCTCACGATCGATATGCCGAGTTTGGGGACAGATTGTTTTTCGGAGTAATTTTTACTAGAAACGTGAAAATGACTGCATTAAAAAGCAGAAAATCATCTGCCGGGGTGTGAGAGAGATTCACGCAATTTTTTTACTGAATATTTTTTCAATGAATTTTTTCGGACGGATTGCAATATCTCCATCGAAATGCTGCATATATGGAGACAGTTCGTTTTTGGTTCCTGTAATTTTTCCTCTAATTCTGGAGATTACTCCAAAAAAGCATCCACTCGAGTGCAAGGGAGTATGCTGCAATTTTCGAATGGATATATTTCGAAAAAAAAGTATTTGCGTTTTTGAAATTACATCATCGAAACGCTGAATTTATGGGCACAATTGCGTCCCTTTTTTTGGAGTAATATTTGCTAGAGTTCCAAAATTCTCCATCGAAATGCTGCATATATGGAGACAGTTCGTTTTTTTCGTGTAATTTTTACTCTAATTTAAAAATTACTCTCAAAAAGCACTCACTAGGGTGCAACCGAGTATGCTGCATTTTTCGAATGGATATATTTCGAAAAAAAAGTTATTGCGTTTTTGAAATTACACCATTGAAATGCTAAATTTATGGGGTCATTTCGTTTTTTTTTTTTTTTGAGAAATTTTTACTTCGATTGAATAAATCACTCCAAAAAAAAATGCTTTCACTAGGGTACCAGAGAGCTGCAATTTTCGAATAAATATTTTATTTTTGTCGTTCCAACGTATACGGTATATTTTTTTTTTAACAGGTCACACGCAGTCAGGAGACTGAAAAGGCACTTTTCCAGGAAGTTTTCCTGGAACGACACGTAATTTATTCATATTTAATTCGTATTTTTTCATATTTTTTTATTTGTAAAAATAATGATTTTTAAAACTGCTATAGCCGATCTCCGGGAGCTCCTCTAAAAAAAAGGCGTCTTGCGGTGAGCAGTATATCTCTGGATTGGATCATCCAAAATGAAAAAACAAAAAAGATTTTGTTAATATTATACAAGGTATCATCCAGTATTTAACCGAAAGAATAGGCAAAATATTAATTTTTAACAAAATGGTGACTTCTCAAAAAAACATTTCGATTTTCGATAAAAATGTTGGCTTTGAATTGTTTATAAATTTGAAAATATTTATTGGCGAGAAAAATCCGTCGATTAATCACTAAAAAATATATTTATAAAGCTTGTGTAAATTTTGAGACTGATCGGTTTAGCCGTTTCCGAGGAATCTTGCTCACTGATTTTAAAGACACAGTTTTGAGAAAAACTCGTTCAAACTTTCAAAATGATTATACACACAGTAAAATGTCTTTACAAATATGCGTGTAACTTCGAGAATATTTGTCGGATTGACACGAAATTTTCTGTGTATATACTTAAATATATGTACATTACGAAAGTGAGATAAGAAAAATGTTTTTTTTTTAAATCCTGACTGCGTAACCCCTTAAAGACATTTTATGCGCTCTCTTTCTTCGTTTATAATCGCGTTGTCAATTAAAGATCCCTCATCCCCCGGTGCTCTCCAATGCACGTGTTATCTCTCTTCGTGTCTCCTTCGCAGCTTCCATTCGGAATCAGAAGCCCATTTCTCTCGCAGAACTCGGGCTTTGGTCCTTCCGCATTTTTTAACTTATCTTTAAGGTAACTTATCTTTAAGTAGTCTGCTAACTAAAGCCGATTTTCATGTCTTTTTTGGAGGGCGTTTTTTGTAGGAAAATAAAAATGAATCGTTTTGGATATTTAGGATGTTTTTATTTACATATTAAAGATACAAAACAACATTTTTTGAAAAAAATTTAATAGTTTATTATTATTATTATTATTGATCGAAGTTGGCACCTCGAAAAAAAGCGCGTCGGTGGCCCCGGTGATTTTGTCTCTTGATGTTAACTGAAATAAAAAATTCTTGATAATTCTTAATCTATAGACGTGTCATTCTGGTCGGAACTACTAAAGTTAAATTTCATGGATAAATAACAAAATGGCGGACTTTGGAAAAAAAAATCCTTTTATTTTGCCCGCCATTTTGTTATTTATCCATAAAATTTAACTTCAGTAGTTCCGACCAGAATAACATGTCTATAGATTAAGAATTATCGAGAATTTTCTATTTCAGATAACATCAAGAGCCAAAATCACCGGGGCCACCCTCGCGCTTTGTTTTCGAGGTGCCAACTTCGATCAATAATAATAAAAATAATAAACTATTAAATTTAAAAAAATTTTTTTTTTTTCTATCTTTAATATGTAAATAAAAACATTCTAAATATCCAAAACGATTCATTTTTATTTTCCTACAAAAAAAACGCCCTCCAAAAAAGACATGAAAATCGGCTTAAGTTACCAGACTACTACCTTAAGTTCACGATGTTGAAGTTTGCATCGGTGGAACGCAACAAAAATACGTTTTTTAAATTTTCATTTTCAGTATTGCTCTAGCTTCTCTTGCCGGTTTAGGCCCAGGACCTTAAAGGAAACCCCAAAAAACGTTTTAACGATTTTTGTCTTCGAAAATCCAGCCTTAAGGGGGACGAATGGTATAAAAAAATCTATTTTCGTTGCATTCCAACGATACAAACTTCAGCATCATTAAAATTCTCTATCCCCCCCGTTCGCCCGTTCTCTAATATTTCTCAATGGAATGACACACTCATTTTTCTAATAGAAATATTATGCATTTTTGCAATTTCACTCCAATTATAAAAATAACTCGGAAAAAAGCACCGTTCATATATTCATCGTATCGATGGATTGATGCAGAGCTCGCATCCATTTGTTTCTCTGAAATTTTAGTGGTCCAATGAAAAAAAAAAAAAAATCTAATTTGTTGTTGATCTATGCAAAGATAGTTCAGGGTACAGTTATGACGATATACGAGTTTCGGATAGCCTCTCTCACTCTCTCTCTCTCCTTGAGAAAAACTTTTGTTTTTCTCAAGGAAAAGTTCTTGAGAAAAACTTTTGTTTTTCTCAAGGAATGCGCATACCGATTAGAATAATATACTAATATATATTCGGTAAAAATGAGAGTCGAGGGAACCGACGAAATTAAGACCATTGCTGGGCTTCTTTACTCGTGTCGACTCGTGCAGGCGCGAAGACGACGACAACGACGACGACGACGACGACGACGGAGGCAGCTGCTCACTGGTCGCTGCTATTTTCGGTCTCGTCGCGGACTCGTCGTTTCGGCGTCGAATAGATCCACCGTGGGGTCTATTTTTTTTCTCTCCCCCTTTTTAGACACTATATGGGCATATGTACAATGGGGGCAGACCCGCGGGATTGACAATACCGCACTGATGTCTGTTGATAATTTTTTTTTTATTTGATTTTTTTCTTTCTAATTTCTCGTAAGGATTGAACGTTGGCAAAAGTGCCTGGAATTGGTAATATTAATCTGGGTTAATAAATGGAACAATATAATTCTGTACATAAAGTCGTCGAACTTGAAAGGTTCATTGTGAAAATGCCGAAAAACGAAAAATATTCGCGTTTCCTTTATTTTCAGTATGATTATGCCGGGGTGTATATGGGACATTCCGCGTAAAATCGAACTGACGACACTCAGCCTCTGGGATTTCGTCCGCAATTTTTAATGCTATTGTCACAACCCTAAAAGCCATGCAGTTTGTCAATTCTATGTTTTTTCCGCTAACCGCTATTTAATAAGATGTACAAAAATATCTCAGACAAAACAAAGTGTTTGCCGCAATTAAAAAATTTGAAAACAAATTCTGAAAAATCCTCTCTCTCATATCAACATTTTTGAGAACTCAACTAATTCCTACGAGAATTGCAGTAAACAATTGATGCTAGTTGACCCAAATCCGTGCGAAGTTTGCAAGAAATCGGTCGAGCCGTTCTCGCGATTATAACAAGTTGAACTTTTTCAGCCTATCACGTACACACACACACGCACGGGAACATTTTTTTTCGGATGTGATTTTCATATGTTTTCAAGCATATAAAACATATTGACAATAAATACTCAAATGTTTTATTTTTTACGATAACAAAGCTTCCTCCACGACTGAGCAAACAAATAATAAAAACAAACAACGTTGTTTGTTTTCCCTCTACGACTAAGCACAAAAGATTCCCTCTACGATTAAGGTAGTAGTCTGGTAACTTAAGCCGATTTTCATGTTTTTTTTGGAGGGCGTTTTTTTGTAGGAAAATAAAAATGAATCGTTTTGAATATTTAGGATGTTTTCATTTACATATTAAAGATACAAAAAAACATTTTTTTTTAAATTTAATAGTTTATTATTATTATTATTGATCGAAGTTGGCACCTCGAAAAAAAAGCGCGTGAGTGGCCCCGGTGATTTTGGCTCTTGATGTTATCTGAAATAAAAAATTCTTGATAATTCTTAATCTATAGACATGTCATTCTGGTCGGAACTACTGAAGTTAAGGTAGTAGTCTAGTAACTTAAGCCGGTTTCATGTCTTTTTTGGAGGGCGTTTTTTGTAGGAAAATAAAAATGAATCGTTTTGGATATTTATGATGTTTTCATTTACATATTAAAGATACAAAAAAACATTTTTTTTTAAATTTAATAGTTTATTATTATTATTATTGATCGAAGTTGGCACCTCGAAAAAAAAGCGCGTGAGTGGCCCCGGTGATTTTGGCTCTTGATGTTATCTGAAATAAAAAATTCTTGATAATTCTTAATCTATAGACATGTCATTCTGGTCGGAACTACTGAAGTTAAGGTAGTAGTCTAGTAACTTAAGCCGGTTTCATGTCTTTTTTGGAGGGCGTTTTTTGTAGGAAAATAAAAATGAATCGTTTTGGATATTTATGATGTTTTTATTCACATATTAAAGATACAAAAAAAATTTTTTTTTGAACAAATTTAATAGTTTATTATTATTATTATTATTGATCGAAGTTGGCACCTCGAAGTTGGCAGCCCGGGTCCTAACTTTTTTTCTACCGAACCGATTGCTTTCAAATTTTACCAGGCTACTCTACACACTTATAGTTCTCGTCGGAACCACCGAGAAATTTTTTCACCCCTAACTTTTTATTTTACAATCCCTTCTTTGCTAAAGTCCTTTCATTTTAGCAAAGAAGGGGTTGTAAAATAAAAAGTTAGGGGTGAAGAAATTTCTCGGTGGTTCCGACGAGAACTATAAGTGTGTAGAGTAGCCTGTTAAAATTTGAAAGCAATCGGTTCGGTAGAAAAAAAGTTAGGACCCGGGCTGCCAACTTCGAGGTGCCAACTTCGATCAATAATAATAATAATAATAAACTATTAAAATTTTCAGCACAATTTTTTTTTGTATCTTTAATATGTAAATAAAAACATTCAAAATATCCAAAACGATTCATTTTTATTTTCCTACAAAAAAACGCCCTCCAAAAAAGACATGAAAATCGGCTTAAGTTACTAGACTACTACCTTAAATTTCTTTTTATTTCACAACCCCTTCTTTGCTAAAATAAAAGGACTTATTTTTCCAAAGTCCGCCATTTTGTTATTTATCTATGAAATTTAACTTCAGTAATTCCGACCAGAATGACATGTCTATAGATTAAGAATTATCAAGAATTTTTGATTTCAGGTAACGTCAAGAGCCAAAATCACCGGGGCCACCCACGCGTTTTTTTTTCGAGGTGCCAACCTCGATCAATAATAATAATAAACTATTAAATTTTGTCAGAAATTATTTTTTTTGTATCTTTAATATGTAAATAAAAACATCCTAAATATCCAAAACGTTTCATTTTTATTTTCCTACAAAAAAATGCCCTCCAAAAAAGACGTGAAAATCGGCTTAAGTTACCAGACTACTACCTTAAGCAAAAAAAAACTCATATGTTTTATTTTTCACGTAGGGGAAGCTGTGTTATCGTGAAAAATAAGATATTTGAGTTTTTTTGCTTAGTCGTAGAGAGGATTTTTTTTATACGAGCTTTATCTACGTAGGGAAAGATCGTATAAAAAAAAATCCCCGATATAGAGTTCGTGTCCGAATTATCCAAAGTCCGAGGAAGAGAGAGAGAGAGAGAGAGATCTCGATCGTACCTATTAGCGTCACGTCGGGGTCTATTCCGGGTGCGGTGTCTCTCGTGTTGTGCCGCGGCTATCTCAGTGCAACGCCTAGAACGCACGTTGCAACATCGTCCCGGCGTATAGTATTCTTAACCCGACGCGCAAGGGATATGTATATACGTATGTATGTAAAAAGAAACGGGTATGAGAGGTACTGACGTCAATTGGAAAAGGTTTTGGGATCCGGTGCCATGACCGCGACGCGCCACAGTGACTGCGGACGTCGTGTCTCTTATATACACGAAGAGATCGCGGCCAGCCTACCTAATGCTTTTCCCTCTTGCCTTTCCCCGTCCGGCAGTCGTTAGCACCGCGCTGAATATAGGGTGAGGGGAGAAAATTTTCGGTCAAAGTGTATTAATTCATACATCCAACGGAAATTGGATAAAGTAATAGAAATTTTGTTATCAAGAAACATTGATTTTCATTGTTTTGATTTTTTTTTTTTCGTTCAATGTAACCGAAAAATTTGCGTACAACTGATTTTGATGAAGAAGTCGAAAGAAAGTGAACCACTAAAGCTTTATTTTCTATTCGAATCTTTTTTAATTTGTATTTATACAGTTGTCATTGGAAAATTGATGAAAAAATGTTTCAACATCCGCGGAATCGCCCCTCTTAGCAAAATGTGCCATTTATAGCCATTAATAAATGCCAGTGAATTTCCATTGCTTCGGAAGCAATGGGAACCAAGGCACTTTTGCCAAGGATAAAAACCCCCATTCAAACTCCATTCAACATATGGGAAAATAAATGGTAATATTTCATCCCCGAGAATGGGGCAAAATGCCATGGCATTTTTCGCAAAGACAAATGCCATAGGCATGAAATGTCCATTCAAAACCCCACTGGTATTGCTTGTGCCGAGGGGAAATTAATGATAAAAAATTCATTCAAAACTCCAATATTGACATTCCTGGTTCCTATGGAAAAATGAATGGTAACATTTTATCCTTTGCAAAAATACCACGGCATATTTCGCAAAGCCAAAAAGTCCGTTCCAAATGCCATTGATATTGCTGTGGCTTTTGCTTATGCGCAATGAATGATAAAAAAGTCCATCGAAAATCCCAATGGTATTGCCGTTGCTGGTGCCTATGGGAAGAAGAATGGTAATATTTTATCCTAGGCAAAAATTCCATTGCATTTTTCGCAAACCAAAATGTCATTGGTATTGCCATTGTTGGTGCCTATCGGAAAATGAATAGTACCATTTCATTCGTGGCAAAAATGCCATGGCATATTTCGCAAAGACCTAAAATTCATTAATAACCCCAATGGCATTGACATACCCCGAAGAAACGCATTATTTTCAGATTTTGGCTCTTGATGTTATCTGGAATAAAAAATTCTTGATAATTCTTAATCTATAGACATGTCATTCTGGTCGGAATTACTGAAGTTAAATTTCATAGATAAATAACAAAATGGCGGACTTTGGAAAAATAAGTCCTTTTATTTTAGCAAAGAAGGGGTTGTAAAATAAAAAGAAATTTAAGGTAGTAGTCTGGTAACTTAAGCCGATTTTCATGTCTTTTTTGGAGGGCGTTTTTTTCTAGGAAAATAAAAATGAATCGTTTTGGATATTTAGGATGTTTTTATTTACATATCAAAGATACAAAAAAAAATTGTTGTATAAAATGTAATGGTTTATTATTATTATTATTATTGATCGAAGTTGGCACCTCGAAGTTGGCAGCCCGAGTCCTAACTTTTTTTCTACCGAACCGATTGCTTTCAATTTTTAACAGGCTACTCTACACACTTATAGTTCTCGTCGGAACCACCAAGAAATTTTATCACCCCTAACTTTTTATTTTACAACCCCTTCTTAGCAAAGAAGGGGTTGTAAATAATAATAATAACAATAAACTATTAAATTTTGTCAACAAAATTTTTTTTTGTATTTTTAATACGTAAATAAAAGCATCCTAAATATCCAAAACGATTCATTTTTATTTTCCTAAAAAAAACGCCCTCCAAAAAGGCATGAAAATCGGCTTAAGTTACCAGACTACTACCTTAATGAACGTCCAATGTATGTAGTCGATCTCGACGTCAGACTACTGTTCAACCAATTGTACAGTAAATCAGTGCTGGTCAACGTTCAACCATCGGCAATTTGCCAAGAGAGACATTTGCACGATCACGTCAATTTGCAACCGGTAGTAGTAAATAATTGGTCGCACAAACTAGTTCAATTACTCCCCGTGAGCACGAGGATTGTGGAAAAAAAAGCGATTGAATTTCCATTGCACCCTAAGCACAAAAGCAGTGAAGGCATTTTTCATTTTTCCAAGGGTAACCATATTACCATTCATTTTCCCATAGGCACAAGCAATGGCAATGTCATTGGGGTTTTGAATGGACGTTTTGCTTTTGGGATAAATGTCGAGGCATTGTTACCAAGGATTAAACATTACCATTCGTTTTCCCATAAACACCAGCAATGGCAATACCAATGGGATTTTGAATAGAGCTTTTATCCTTGACTAAAGTGTTTTCATTGCCATTGCTTCTGAAACAATGGAAATTCAATGGCATTTCTTAAGGGATAACACCAGTCTAGCGGCAGAAAAAAAAGGCTTTGAGGATTTCTTTTCCGAGGGTTTATTTAACCCATATTGAAGTATGAAAACAAATTTTTTTATTATCATTTTGTTACAAAATGGCGGTGACAGAGCCCGTCTTCATAATCGTCTATTTTAAACTGAAAGGACGTATTGTTTGAACACCGTTGCATGGATCGATTTGAAATTTCGATATTAGTTTCATAGTTACATACTTTATCCGAGTACATAGCCGTTTTTCGATTTAATGTGAACTTTTTCTTGTTATAACCATTTTACTGCTTTTTTTGGCTAAAAATCGATTCATTTTTTCAAAAGTGCACCATTTCTGCAAAATTCAATAAAAAAAAAATCGCTACGTAGTCCCATAGCCAACAGTATATAGATTATAATTCTTTTTGGTTTTTTGTTCGAGGTCTTATACTTTACGAGAAAAACGTCCTCCCGTGAAGGTGTTTTAAAAATAGACGATTTTCAAGATGGGCTCTGTCGCCGCCATTTTGTATAAAAATGATAATATACATTTTTTTTCATACTTCAATATGTGTTGAATAAACCCTCTAAAAAGAAATCCTATTCCTTTTTTCATACTACCAAAATAAATCGTCAAAGTTGGGCCTCTTTTCTGCCGTTAGAGTGGTGTAGTCTCTTAAGGCACCAGACCAAGGTCAATTTTTTATTTTGTTTTATTTTTCCATTTTATGAAAGATGCATTTGTTAAGAATGCTCTCACCAAATGTTGTAAAGAAATTCGTAAAATTAACGGAGATGCAGCATTTTATGTGAAACCGTTCCAAGCGCACGACCGCGCCGCGCAAAACTTTGAACGCGTTTTTCTCGAAACTATGTTTTTCAACCTGGTTGACAACATATTTAAAATACTATTCATCTGATTTGCGTGTACCAAGTCTTAAAATGTTCGAAAATCCAGTCTCTGGCACCACGTAGGGATTTTTTTTACAAAGGGCCCCCTTCTATTTTTTTTCTTTCTCGTAAACGATGAATATTTTCTGAGAAAATGGGAAATAAAATTCGCTCGTCCGCCATTTTTTTTAGATATCAAAGTGCCCCTACGTGAATACATTTTTTTGTATTTTTCTGATGAACCGTATGGCTTAATTGCTGTCAACCACCAAACAGCAACTTCGTCGGAGTTTCCTTTTTGAAGCGGCGTACACCGCAAACTATTCTTAAGATTTGAATTAAAAAATTTGTATAGTGTCTTCTACATGTATATATCAAATATGAGTATCAATAAAAAAAAAAACCATTCAACGTTTGCTCGAAAAAAATTATGAAAAATACACCCTCGTACCGCACGCGCACCTTGGTCTGGTGCCTTAATTGGAACGAATGGCACATGTTGCTAAGGGATTGTTTGTGCCTATAGAAAGAGGAATCGTACTATGTTACCTTGGGAACATAAACAATGCCTTCACTGCTTTTGTGCATACGGTGCAATGGAAATTCTGTTTTGTTTTTTCCATCGTACTTAATGGTAAACTTGCCCATTAATGTGTTATATTCATTATTTATATATCGTGACTAGAGTCAAAAGGGCGTATCCTCAATGCTTATACACATAGAGTATGCCGCGCATAGAATACTGAAATCAATTGGAAACACATTCGCATTCACATTATTATTGGTATCACCTCGTAGACTCAAAGGAAATATATACGGGGGGGGGGGGGGGGGGAATTTCGTCATAATTTCTTTATTTTTTAATATTTTTACACCAAATTTTGATGACCTTCAAAGTATTCTCCTTTGATCACAACGCACCTCTGCAAACGATCCTTCCAATGTTCAAAACATTTTTTTAAATTCACTTATCGGGATGTTCTTTGGGCCTTCCAGCGATTTTTGTTTTACCTCCTCCACAGTGGCAAAACGCTTTCCTCGCATGTCCCTTTTGAGTCTGGGGAACAAAAAAAAATCACAGGGGGCTAGATCCGGTGAGTGGGGGGGGGGGGGGGGGTGGACAATTGGTGTCATGCAGTTTTTGGTCAAAAACTGCTTTACGGAGAGAGCGGCGTGGGTCGGTGCGTTGTCATGATGGAGGAACCAGTCACTTGTGCGCCAAAGATCTGCCCTTTTCTTCCGGATACTCTTCCTCAATTTTTTCAAAACCTCCAAATAGAACTTCTGGTTGACAGTTTGACCCGGGCGAACCGATGCACTCACGGCGACAGAACTTCGCACACTAACTCAGGAGACGTGTCCCCAACGGACACCTGGTCGAGCAATGGGTTCCTCCACTCTCCCTCCCCGCTGCAGCACAATTCCCGTTTTTTTAGGTCCCCCCCTCGTATATTGCGTGGGGGTTTATTGTGATAGCAGTGACAATAAATACCATACATCTTCCCGAACGCGTATTTTTTTCATTAGCCAATTTCCATTGACATGCGAACGTGGACGACATTGGCCAACGGCGAAAAAAATGCCATGCGAATTTTACCCTTCATAATCTATTGTCTTTCCATTCAGTTTCTATGAAAAGAAATTGCCATTCGAGCTTGACATTGACCTTCCGCGTTGCTGCCATCAAAAGCTTTCCCTTGATTTTCCCATACAATTCGCATTGAAAGTGTATAGTGACCGGCTTGTTCCATTGATAGATACGAGATTCGATTTTCGTCCGAGCACTGTACATACAGTCCGACAAACATCTGACAAATTTCCCGCAGACGCACTAACGCTCGGTTCTTTCGTTACACAACGGTTGATCGAAGTTTATACTCAGTTCAGCCTGCGTCCAAACTGTGGAAAATAAATTCTTTAAATTGAGCCCTGTTTAAAGAGCGTCGGAGGAAACGGGCCTAAATAATCTTCCTCCGCGACTTTAACACACGCACTGCCCCACTCAAATAATACATATGTATATTAGTCACCGCATTGTTGCGCAACGATGGTTCTTGATCGAAGGGTTTATCGGGACGATGTTAAAAAATATACGGTGTAACCCTTTCGCGCTCCCCAATGGCATTCTCCCCTCGGTGTGCGAACACAATAATAACACGCTTTAGTCATTCGTGCTCGTTCGACTTGTCAACATTATATCAGGCACTCTGCTTATGATACTTTGTGCCATATGACGTATATACGGTCGCTTACGATATGTCGTGGCATCTTTTGCACTTGCTCGATCCTATTAGCCAAATTTTTTTGCGCATTTTTTTTTCTCCTCGTTCTACGTATATACTCGCCCCCGCGTACGAATCGCAATAGTTTCGCTTAGCGTGGGGCCTCGAACCGCTGTTCGGTCGATATGCACGCGTGGATGAACATTGACGTACCGCTGATGGCTGAGATTAACGCTTTGTTAGATGGAAGACAAGGAGAGAGAGAGAGAGAGAGAGTGAGAGAGCCAGAAGGGGCGAGAGAACGGGGAACTCTGTTTTTTGTGAATTATGGTACGTGCCCATCGTTCAAAATCTGACCGCCAAATGAAACCCTTCTGTGGATGCCCTTAGTAAAATGTGCCATTCATTGCCATTAAGAAATGCCACTGAATTTCTATTGGTTCAGAATGGCGACGAAGGCGCTTCGCATCGCGATGTTGAAGTTTGCATCGTTAGAATGCAACGAAAATAGCTTTTTGTATACCATTCAGAACCCTTAGGGTTGGACTTTCGAAGACATAAATCGTTAAAACATTCTTTTTGGGGTCTCCTGTAAGGGAGAACACTATGGTACAATCAATAGGTAATATTGTGGCGCACTAAATTACAGGAGTAATATTTTTTAAATTAGGTACAGGTACAGTATCACGTATTGAATGTAAAGAACAAAATCCTTACAAATTAAGTATATAATTGATAATTTGATAATAATCGTGGGGCAATTCAAGTTATGAAGTATTATTGAATTGTTAAAAATATTATACAAATATTTAAAAAATGTCAACGGGAAGTCGCTGTTTTTTGCAGATCAGAAGGCAAATTATTTATTGTTAATTATGTCAATATCATTAATATTTTTTTACATATGTATTGAATTTTCATCATTGTACTATGCATACCTCGTTTTTATTAACCTTGCACCCGGTAGCGCAACATTGAACGCGTTATAACTTTGAAAATATTAACTTTAGATAAAAAAGTTTTTAATAAAAGTTGTGGGAAATTTATTGATTTAAAAAATAAGTTATTAGCATTTTATTGTTTAAACAATTATTAGGAGAGATACAGGTAAAAAAGTGAATAAATAAATCTTAACAGTTGTATAGGTCGTAAA
This sequence comes from Oxytorus armatus, assembly GCA_958009045.1. Taxonomy (NCBI): domain Eukaryota; kingdom Metazoa; phylum Arthropoda; class Insecta; order Hymenoptera; family Ichneumonidae; genus Oxytorus; species Oxytorus armatus. The sequence continues at coordinate 6,110,157 of OY253749.1, read as the reverse complement.
CGGTAAGTGATACAAACGAAATATATAGAAAAAAAGATAGGAAATTCAATTATCTACAAGAAAGGTTATTACCATTGTTGGCCTAAAGTGCACGGTAACGGAGATATAGGCCGATACGGTTTTTTCTCAAAATGTCCCCACTTCCGCCCCCTTAATTTGTAAGGATTTTGTTTATTTACATTCAGTACGTGATACTGAACCTAATTAAAAAAAAAAATAACTCCTGTAATTAGTGTATTATGGACAAGGGTAACGGGCTCCCTATTGATTGTACTACCACTCTATCGGCAGAAAAAAGGCCTAACTTTGACGATTTATTTCGGGAGTATGAAAGAAGAAGGAATAGGATTTCTTTTCAGAGAGTTTATTTAACACATATTGAACTATAAAAGAAAATTTCTTATTATCATTATGATACAAAATGACCGCGACATCTTGAAAATCGTCTTTTTTTAAAACACCTTCACGGGCCGACAGTTTTCTCGTAAAGTATAAGACCTTAAACAAAAAACTACAGAATTTTATAATCTATATATTATTGGCTATAGAACTACGTAGGGTTTTTTTCATCAAATTTTGTCGAAATGGTGCACTTTTCAAAAAATGAATCGATTTTCTGCATTAAAAAAATAGTAAATTATTTATAAAATAATAGAATTACATTAAATCAAAAAACGGCTACGTACTCCCATCGAGAATGTAATTGTGAAGCTACTATTAAAATTTTTAATCGATCCATGCAACGGCGTTCAAGTAATATACGTCCTCCCAGTTTGAAAAAGGTGATTTTAACAGATGGGATCTGTCGCCGCGATTTTGTATCAAAATGATAATAAACATTTTTATTTCATACTTCAATATGTGTTAAATAAACACTCTGAAAAGAAATCCTATTCCTTTTTTCAAACTCCCAAAATAAATCGTCCAAGTTTGGCCTTTTTTTCTGCCGCTAGAGTGGTGTTACCCCTCAAGGACCTAGGCCTAAACCGACAAGAGAAACGAGAGGAATGCTGAAAATAAAAATTCCTATTTTCGTTGCGTTCCAACGACTTCAATATCATCTTTGGCGAAGTATAAGGTAGTAGTCTGGTAACTTAAGCCGATTTTCATGTCTTTTTTGGAGGGCGTTTTTTTGTAGGAAAATAAAAATGAATCGTTTTGGATATTTAGGATGTTTTTATTTACATATTAAAGATACAAAAAAAAAATTTTTTTTTAAATTTAATAGTTTATTATTATTATTATTATTATTGATCGAAGTTGGCACCTCGAAAAAAAAAGCGCGTGGGTGGCCCCGGTGATTTTGGCTCTTGATGTTATCTGAAATCAAAAATTCTTGATAATTCTTAATCTATAGACATGTCATTCTGGTCGGAACTACTGACGTTAAATTCCATGGATAAATAACAAAATGGCGGACTTTGGAAAAAAAAGTCCTTTTATTGTAGCAAAGAAGGGGTTGTAAAATAAAAAGTTAGGGGTGAAACAATTTCTCGGTAGTTCCGACAAGAACTATAAGTGTGTAGAGTAGCCTGTTAAAATTTGAAAGCAATCGGTTCGGTAGAAAATAAAGTTAGGACCCGATCTGCTAACTTCGATCAATAATAATAATAATAATAATAATAATACTAATAATAATAATAATAATAATAATAAACTATTACATTTGTTCAAAAAATTTTTTTTCTTGTATCTTTAATATGTAAATAAAAACATCCTAAATATCCAAAACGATTCTTTTTTATTTTCCTACAAAAAAACGCACTCCAAAAAAGACATGAAAATCGGCTTAAGTTACCAGACTACTACCTTAATGAAAAGTTGAACGAAAACGATGATTAGAATTTGTGGGTATTCGAGGAGACTTATAGTCTTAACGGCACTCTTAACCTTTTTCATTTTTGGTACTGTTGCTTGGCCTGAGAGGCAATACAGAGTAAGAAAGAGAGTGAGAATGAGAGAGAGAAGGAGCGAGCAAGAGGGGGGAAGATAAGACGAAGAGGTTGTTTTCTCATCCCCACCAAGGGAGAAACGACACGCGCCTGGCGCGCTGTCGCGTGGCTCACGGCTCCTCTTCTACAGCGAGAGGGGAGAAAGCTTCGTAGTATAGTGAAAGAGAGAAAGAAAGCCCGAATGAAAGAGAATGGGTGTACAAGGATATATATATATATATACTAGTGGGCTCTGCCCCCCTGCGCTCTTGGTGCGCCAGCCCCCCCCCCCCCCCCCTCAACTCTTGTACACGGCGACGGCGATATATTTATATAATATAGAGAGATATGGGGTAGGTACAGGGAAGAAAACCGTGTGCGTAAAGGCCGATCGAGTCTGAACGAAACCGCGAGGGCGAGAGCGAGATGAGAGAAAAAGAAGAGGGAGGGAATGCCGACACTGGCCACCTGCCTTCTTGCCACGAATCGGCAGATGTGCGAGCAGCTATACCATAGGTGCACGACATCGTCTCTTGATGGGCCCGGCGCACGGTGTAAGAGAGAGAGAGTGCTCATCTCGAGGAGAGACGGAACTCGATGGTTCGCCTTCAAATTCGTCGCCTCTCCTGTTAATCCTTATATGCTGAATAAGTAATGCATATGTACGTTGATACATTATGCCCAAGGACACGCCGCGCCGATAAAGAATAGCGGCAGATTATAACTTACCTTTAGTGTCCTACCGCACCGGGCACCCCGTTAGGCGAGCAAAACGACGTTTTTTTTTAGCTCCGACGTCTGTCGACGCTAAATTACGTGTATTTCATCGAGACATGTCTCATTCAATACCTACCATTTTTGGATTGCCGTTCGATTGTCTGTCGGAACCAGAGCCCAAAAATGGTAGCACCCGTGGTTCGAGAACGGCGAGGGCCTCTGATGAGGGCTTCTTGAATCGTAACTTGTTTTTTGTTATTCCTCCATTGAACGTAAAATCGGCGAATGAACACGTTTTTCGATTTATATATTCGCTGAAAGATTGTTATTTTTAATTTTTTATTACTTACTCACCCGTGTAAAAAAAATTAAGTCTACATTAAGGGTTAACGTCACTCTAGCGATTTGACGATTTATTTTGAGAGTATGAAAAAAGGAATTGGATTTCTTTTCAGAGGGTTCATTTAACCCATATTGAAGTATGAAAAAAAAAATGTATTAACATTTTGATGCAAAATGGCGGCGACAGTGCCCATCTTGAAAATCGTCTTTTTTTAAAACGCCTTCACGGGAGGACGGTTTCCCCCTGAAGTATAAGACCTGGAACAAAAAACAACAACATTTTATAATCTATATATTACTGGCTATTGGACTACGTACGGGGTTTTTTTTTAATCAAATTTTGTAAAAATCACGCACTTATGAATAAACAAATCGATTTTTTGCCCAAAAAAATGCAGTAAATTGTTTATGAACAATTTAACGTACTTCAATAGAGAATGTAAGTAAGAATGTAAGTCAAGTAATACCTCCTCCCAGTTTTCAGAAGACGATTTTCAAGATGGGCTCTGTCGTCGCCAAATTGTATCAAAATGATAATAAAAATAATTTGTTTCATACTTCAATATGTGTCAAATAAACCGTCTGAAAAAAAATCCAATTCCTTTTAACATACTCCCAAAATAAATCGTCAAATTTAGGCCTTTTTTTCTGCCGTTAGAGTGGTGTTACCCCTTAATGTACAGTAAATTTTTGTACACGTAAGTACATAATTACTTAGACACATACCTATCGTTGCTTGTTGAGTCACTCCCGAAGATTCTGCAAGTTCTTCTTGCGTTTGACACGAGCCTTCGTTCGGTAATGGCTCCAATTCTGCATCATCAAATCGTTTCTGGCCTTTCTTCGCGTTCCTTATCCTCCGTTCCAAAATCACCTCGTTTTGAAACTACTCACAAGTCGAACTTGATGGAGCATGGTCCCCATAAGCCTCGCACAACTATCGATTACGTTCAACTGCTTTTTTCTTCAAATGGAAGCATCAAAGTAAAGTTTCCCACAAATTGCGTTTCGTTGGTACGAAAGTCGACATATTTGGAGTTCGAAAAAAACTATGTTCTTTACACTTTGACAAAATGACACATACTGAAAACTAAAGCCTACTGATGACGCCTTAAAACTTACTTGTACCCCCAATGCATTACAATTACATGCCTACACACATGCATACATACATACATACTTACCTACCTACTTGCGGGTTTTTACGTATGACCCGTCCTAGTTTGTCTCTCCCATCACTCCCGACCCGCATTATTCTAACCACACGAGGAAACTGCGGAAAACCCGTGCCCATACAGACGGTTTTTTATTTTTACTGAGTTTCCGTTATCTCACCATCGGAATCTCAGAGAAAAACTGCCTCTCGCTCAGGGGTCGACGTGCGAGCCAGTGCGCGGCTAAACGGTCATCCATCCCAGTACTGACCGCGACTAATACTCCTTAACGGCGGGGTAGGGTTTTAAAGGCGAAAAAAAAGCATATTTTTATGATTTTTTTTCGGCGACATGAGTAATATAATTTTATTAAATAGAATTGCATATTATTGTACAACTATTGAAGTATCTCAGAACAAATTTTCAATGAAAAATATTGATAAATAAGCCGGTGACGTTGAATCTCCAGAGGCGCCTTGAAAAAAGTGGTTTTGCGGTGAACATTATAACTCGTTACCGGATCATCCGAAACAAAAAAATTGATATGCATTTTAAAGGTGTTGTATTTATCGAGGTAATCAGGAAGATGTTTTTTTTTTTTTTTTTTTTCTATTTTTTGCAGCACTTTGAAGTGAAAAACGCAATTTTAGCTAAAAAAATCGCGCTTAATTTGTTATTAAAAAACTGAAAAAATTGAAAAAAAAACTCCTGATTACCTGTTGATTTATGTGAAGAAGTAATGTTTAAATTTTCAAAAGGATCGGTTCAGTAGATTTTGAGTTCTAATGTTCACAAACTTCAAAAATGACGTTTTCGGGAAAATCGATTTAAAGTTTTTTATACGTGATATACAGGTATCACGGCCGGTCGTTTGAAACGCTGTAACTCCGTTAGTTTTACTGCGATTGACTTAAAATTTATACACAATATTCTCGACATATTGTTCATTCAGAAAAAAATTTTAAAAAAATGCAAAAAAAATAATTTAAAAACCCTACCCCCCCAACACGGAAGATCGACGAAGCCGCTCTCCGATCACGCGTTCATTGCTTTTTCGCTCCTTTTAGATTTATAACAACCGACAAAGACATTGAGGATAAACCTAAACGGCAGTAAGAAGTCGAAGAGAGGAGCTGACGAGAACACGAAGAAAAAGTACTTAATTCTTCGGATGAGAATTTCGCGAGACCCTGTAGTAGCTATAGGGTTAACCGGAGTCCGTATAATCCAACATATATATCCCGCGCGAGAAGAAAAGGAGCGAGAGAGACGTCAAACGTACGCGAATACCCGTAGGGCTGTATTTGCATAAGGATTGGTGCGCGCGCGATTCGGCGATAGCGCAGCTGCGGAAGCTGCCGCAGAGAGGGTTCGTTGCGCCCCGTCGAACGGCAGAGAAGAGGTGTAGGAGTGTAAAGCAACTCGATGATACGTTTGTGATTATAAAATACGTACGAGGATGTAGTCTGATCTTGACCGTCGCGTAACGTCGACCGTAGCAGCACGGAACCGGTGAATCGCCCGTACGGCACTCTTTTTTCACCCAAATCGATGAAGGTGCCGAACAAAATTATTTCCACAAACGTCTCTGGTAAACGACCACATCGGTTTGTACGAAATAATGGAAGTGGCCTCATCGAGAAACGGTCCCGACGTTGAGTAATTAAAGAAAAGATGAACAAAAAAAAATGGAAAAAAACCATTCCTTAATGAATATGGTGTATATAGACTGAGAAGCGCAGACTGCGGTGGGGAATCGGGGAGAGGCTGTTACCATGTGAACGTATCGAGGGTGGAAGGAGGTCCGACAGATGCGTGTTGAGAATTTTTGTTACGGGACAGAGAGAAGGAGAGTGGCGCGTGGCTGCCTCAGCTTCGCCTCTCCCTCTCTCCTTCTTCTTTTCTCTCTTTCTCTCTTTTTGGGCACCCTCATCTCCCGTTTCTTACCTCTTAGGGACCGGTGACCCTCGACGCCCGATATAGCCACAACCTTTCCCGTCTACGTATTTTAAGATTGCCGATAGATCCGCTCGTTCGTAGCCCATTCCCCGTAAAACCGACGTCGATCATGCCCGAAACTCCGTTCATGATAATCATCGGAGGACAGCAGTAGAGCGCGTCAAGGGGCTCATAGGTGTTGAGCCTCGTAACGATGAAAACTACGAAGGGGTTTTTGCCGTACGAGGCTGATGCGTTCGTTTCTTTGTTTTTTTTTGTTTTTGTTTCTTCCTTTTTCTCTTCTTTCTTTGCCAAAGTACAGTGCTGCATTATGTGGATAGGTCATGATCAATGATCAGCTGCCACTAATGAACGAAACAATGCGTGAATTCCGCGGAGGGTTTACCGCGAAACGGGAATGAGAGGAGCGAATAAGGTTGGAAGTGTTGTAATAAATATAATCTGTTTATGGGTATAGGATTTTCGTGAAATTCGGTTTGCGTATTGTCGATCGAACAATGGCGTCTGGCTTTTAAGGTCGTCGAGTCGACGGCGCGTATTATTAAATCCACGCATGTGTGTCGTCGTCGTGTGTCTGTCGTTAATGTATATGTATATATATTTTGTACAACCGCATTTATACATGAGCTTGACGAGCAGCAGCGAGTTGCGAGTAGATGCGAGAGCCCAGCAGCAGCAGCAGCAGCAGGCAGCTGACATTCGGTGCGACTTTGATGATGAAGCAGCGAGAAGCACCTCCGGCTGGCAACAACCGCTTCGAGTGCGTTACACATCCTGGGTCCGGATCGATCGCTCCCTTCCCGTGTTCTCATCTACGCGTATTCCTAAATAACGTATACATACGATCGGATCGATCCATGTCTCATAATCAAAAATCCCTTTCCATATACGATACGTCGATACTCGATCGAGGTGTAGTTTTAACGTGCTACGGTACGATAACAGTCAAATGAGCGATCCATTTAAGCCAGTCTTCTGGTCTGAACGGGGATTTTTTTTTATCGAAGTTTAAAATAAAAATCCATAGATACTATTAAATATTTATGATGCCGAAGTTCGCATCAGTGGAACGCAACGAAAATAGGTTTTTTAAATTTTCATTTTCGGCAGTGCCCTCGCTTTTCTTGCTCACTTAGGTCCGGGGCCTTAATGGATTATACGCAGTCAGAATTAAAAAAAAAAAAAAAAATTTCCATCTTCGTAATCTACATATGTATATGTAAGTATGTACACAGAAAATTTCATGTCAATCCGACAAATATTCTCGAAGTTACACGCACATTTGTAAAGACTTTTTACTGTGTGTAAAATGATTTTGAAAGATTGAATGTGTTTTTCTCAAAACTGTGCTTTTAAGGTAGTCGTCTGGTAACTTAAGCCGATTTTCATGTCTTTTTTGGAGGGCGTTTTTTTGTAGGAAAATAAAAATGAATCATTTTGGATGCTTAGGATGTTTTTATTTACATATTAAAGATACAAAAAAAAATTTATTTGAAAAAATTTAATAGTTTATTATTATTATTATTATTGATCGAAGTTGGCACCTCGAAGTTGGCAGCCCGGGTCCTAACTTTTTTTCTACCGAACCGATTGTTTTCAAGTTTTAACAGGCTACTCTACACCCTTATAGTTCTCGTCGGAACTACCGAGAAATTTTTTCAACCCTAACTTTTTATTTTACAACCCCTTCTTTGCTAAAATAAAAGGACTTTTTTTCCAAAGTCCGCCATTTTGTTATTTATCCATGAAATTTAACTTCAGTAGTTCCGACCAGAACTATAAGTCTGTAGAGAAGCCTGTTAAAATTTCAAAGCAATCGATTCGGTAGAAAAAAAGTTAGGACCCGGGCTGCCAACTTCGATCAATAATAATAATAATAATAAACTATTAAGTTTAAAAAAAAAAAATTTGTTTGTATCTTTAATATGTCAATAAAAACATCCTCAATATCCAAAACGATTAATTTTTATTTTCCTACAAAAAAACGCCCTCCAAAAAAGACATGAAAATCGGCTTAAGTTACCAGACTACTACCTTAAAGTCGCTGAGCAAGATTTCTCGGAAACGACTGAACCGATCAGTCTCAAATTTTTACACAAGCTTTATAAATATATTTTTTAGTGATTAAGCGAAGATTTCTTCTCGTCGATAAATATTTTCCATTTTATGAACAATTCAAGGTCAACATTTTTATCGAAAATCGACATTTTTTTTTGAGACGCCGCTGCTTTTTTAAAAATTAATATTTTGCTTATACCTTCGATTATATACTAGATAATACCTTATATTAACGAAATCTTTTTTGTTTTTCCATTTTGGATGATCCAATCCAGAGATATCGTGCTCGCCGCAAAACGCAATTTTTTAGGGGAGCTCCCGGAGATCGGCTATAGCAGGTTTAAAAATTATTATTTTTACAAATAAAAAATATGAAAATAAATTTTTAAGTTACTACAATATGTATATACATTTTTACGTTAATAAATAAAACTGTCTTTCTAGGAAAAATTCTTGAAAAATCGCTTTTTTCAGTAAAAAAATGATTTTTAAAGCTGCCATAGCCGATCTCTCCGGGAGCTCCGATATCTCTGGATTGGATTATCCAAAATGAAAAAAACAAAAAAGATTTTGTTAATATAAGATATTATCTAGTATTTAATCAAATGAAATAAAATGAAAATGAAATAAATTTTTTAATTTTTTTAAATCCTGACTCCTAATTTTTTAAAATCCTGACTTAAAAACCTTTAAAATATGACCCCTTAAACTGGTAATAGGCGATTATCCTTGTTTCAAATAGTCCACCGAATAGATCACCGTTCACCACCATTAAAAAGTCGAATCGCTCCGTTAGTGACAAAACGTTTTACAGTTATCTGTATTGCGCTTTAAAACATATATTTATAGCACACAAAATGAATAACTAGTGGGTAATATCAGAATTAAAAGAAGGGAGAAAAACTTGTGGCGCGCATCTGCGTCCCCGAAAATCAATGAATGTAAAACGAAACGAGGGTTTGTCGGTATATACATATATGTATGTGCACAGAGACGGAGAGAGGGACAATTCATTGAAGCGTTTCCGCGACCAAGGACGAAATATCATGTGCGAACGGAATGTATCGGGCCGATGAGGGTTGTTATATGACGGTCATCGTTTGCGAGGGCGGACCGAACTTACGAAAATTCTTTCGCGCAGCTGAAATTTACGGTTGTAGACTCTTGGCTGTGTACATATGTAAAAATGAACAAGGCGGTGATGCTCGAGGAACGGTAACGAGCATGCGGATGAACGATTTCGTGCTGAGGTGCGACAACGACGACGACCACATCGACACCTGGATAACACATGGCCCTAATAAATGTATTCGGGGGTCGAAGGTTTAGCATCTCTTCGAGACTCTCTTTTCCGCACTCACTCGAATTGGCACGTTGCCGTTCTTTTCACCCTTTTCCAGAGGATAAATCGTTATACACACGCCCAAAAACTCGGCAGAATGGTACGAACCGTCTATACATAGGCATTTATGAATTTGAGAGAAACTCGAGTACGGCACAAAAATGTATATGCTCCACAGATGTTTCGGTGCGTCGTTTGCGAGAAATTAGGAAAATCAGAAAATGGTATCTTCGTAGCAATAACGGAATATCAGAAACTTCAAATTTTATTATCGTGTGTTTTTAATTGTTTTTTTTTCATTCGTTAGTCAGCAGAGATGAGCATGTTCCGTTTTTTCTTTCGAATAATTTCTTCGCTTATTCTTTCAATATCTTTTTTAATAATTATTCCTTTCGCACTTGATAAATTAAACCAACTATATGAACAAAAAGATAATTATGAAGAAAGATATTAAAAGAAAAATTAAAAAAAAAATATATATTATTTAACGTATTGCCGTTTTCGTAAATATGGAAAAAAAAATTTAACCCGATAGAACATCGATAGGCAGAAGTGAAACAATCCAAAAATCTATAAAATGACGAGTCTCGTAAATTCTCGAAAAAACTCAATACCAAAGATCTTCGGTCATTAATTCGTTCCATTTATTTTTGTGGAATGTCTTTTTTACAACGCGTTATTTCACGGAGAATTATTATTTTTTATTATTAATGATTCTATCGTATACCTTTTCAGGTTTTTACGTCTCTTCCCTTTTGTCAACATGTCAATTTCCTTCCTTAAGGTAGTAGTCTGGTAACTTAAACCGATTTTCATGTCTTTTTTGGAGGGCGTTTTTTTGTAGGAAAATAAAAATGAATCGTTTTGGATATTTAGGATGTTTTTATTTACATATTAAAGATACAAAAAAAATTTGTTTGAAAAAATTTAATAGTTTATTATTATTATTATTATTGATCGAAGTTGGCACCTCGCAAAAAAAGCGCGTGGGTGGCCCCGGTGATTTTGGCTCTTGATGTTATCTGAAATAAAAAATTCTTGATAATTCTTAATCTATAGACATGTCATTCTGGTCGGAACTACCGAAGTTAAATTTCATGGATAAATAACAAAATGGCGGACTTTGGAAAAAAAAGTCCTTTTATTTTGCCCGCCATTTTGTTATTTATCCATGAAATTTAACTTCAGTAGTTCCGACCAGAATGACATGTCTATAGATTAAGAATTATCAAGAATTTTTTATTTCAGATAACATCAAGAGCCAAAATCACCAGGGCCACCCACGCGCTTTTTTTTTCGAGGCGCCAACTTCGATCAATAATAATAATAATAAACTAGTAAATTTTTTCAAACGAATTTTTTTTTGTTTTTTTAATCTTCTATATAAATAAAAATCAATTGCCGCATGTATGACGGATCATCACTTGAGAACGGCTCGACCGATTTGGCTGATTTTTTTTTGTCGTGTTCGTAATATTCAGAACGAGGTTTGTATGAAAGAAATTTTTTGGAAAATCCACCTGAAAAGTCGGAAATTTGAAAAATATGAAAATATGAAAAATATGGAAATAATATATGAAAATCTCAATAAAAAAAATGTGACGTTCAGTTTGAAAGTTCTACTGTCACATGTTTCATAACGAATAAAAATATGACGTTCAGTTTGAAAGTTCTGTTTACATAACAACAACAAATTCCGCATTGAATGTTGATATTTTGCGAAAAGGAATTTAATTGAAAGCGATATGTCATTTCGTAGTTTATTTCTTTGAAAAAAATGCCACCAGTCGGGTGTCCAATGCGGAAGCGATGATCCGTCATACATGTGGCAATTGATTTTTATTTATATAGATGAAATATTAAATAATAAAAAAAATAAAAAATAAAAAAAGTTCAATATCTCGAGAAATATTAATCTAAGCAATTGGGTCGATAGGACCTTTTTTATAGGAAATTAAATTTCCAACAAATTTTTCGTTTACAATTTTTTCGTAAAGTTAATTGTTTCGGAGATAACAGCAAAAAAACGAGGATTTTGGCTAAAAATCAACTTCAGTGACCCGTACCAACTCATCAGTACAATTTACACTTTCGTCGCAAGAGGCCCTTTTTTAGATTGTTTTATTCTGAGTAAATCGAAACCAAGAACAATATGATAGCATAAAATGTGGCTGGGTTATAGAAGTTTGAAAAAAAAAAAAAAAAAAAACGATTTACGTGTTTTTTTAGATGGAAAATCTTCTCACGCTTTGGGAAAGTACTTAGAATTAATATTAAGGGCTGTAACCTTCAGGGAATTTCTTTTCCGACATATCCAACAAAATTGCGGGTGGGGACTGAAAAAAAAAAATGGTCGAAAAAAAAATCGCCCTAATCTATATATATAAAAATGAATCTCTATTTCCCTTGGTCACGCCATAACTTGAGAACGACTTTACCGATTTCATTCATCTTTTTTTTTCAATTTTTCTAATACCGTGTAGAAGATTCTTACGGGAAGAAAAATTAAGAAAATTGCGCAGAAAATTGGAAAATTTCAGAAAACTTAACGACTATTTAACCTTCGCGGGTTTGACAGTTCCCGCGAAGCAAATGTGATTTAATAGATGCATCGGTCGGCATCTATCGATCAAAAAATTCATTTATTCATTTCTTAGTGCACAGTCCATTCGATCTGAAGGTTTATCCAGTTTTAAGTTTGTTGAGTGAGTTTTTTGAGACGTGTTTGTTCATCGCAATCACGGCTTATATTAAAAGTTTAATTTAATATCGATTTTTAGTAAGTTTTGATAGACTAACACGTGGTATACATGCTTATACAGAAACACTAAGAGAGTCAATGTTTTTATTTTCAGTTACAATAAACACTATGTTTTCGAAATAATTTTGTTTTAAATTATTTATTCCAGTTCGAATTGAATATTCATAGCTCAGCTAGTATGTAAATAAAAACATCCCAAATATCCAAAACGATTCATTTTTATTTTCTTACAAAAAAACGCCCTCCAAAAAAGACATGAAAATCGGCTTAAGTTACCAGACTACCACCTTAATGGTACCTATGATTTTTTTTTTAAACCTCGAAAGAATCCTCGTTTAGACTAGAAGTCTGCCTTAACGGCGGCTAATACCATCTGTGAGACCACCGAAGCCGAGCAGCAATCGCGCATCCGTTGCTGTCGTTCCTACCCCTTCCGCAGCAACTCTTAATGCCCCCACTGTATCTCAATTTTTAACAGGGCCACGGGGAAACTGCGAAAAACCTGTTCGCAGGTTTTTCGCAGTTTCAGTACTGTGGTTTTAGTATTACCATCAGAAACTGCGACAAAAAACCGATGCTCATTAGTCGGGATGCGAGTCAGCAACGTAGCTAAACGGTCACCGAGCTCAGTATTGACCGCGGCCAACCGCTTAACTCGGGAGAATGCCGAAGGTTCGCGACGACCGTTTGTCCAACCGCTGTCGTTTCGTTACTTTTGCATATATACACCGGTTGATAATTTCTTCGTAATGTACACTCTGCTCACTGAATCGCCTTTCTCCAAGTTGTTTTTCGCGGTTTTATTCGGGACAACGATGTCGGACGGCAAGGTGCGGGCAACTCGGTCAATTCTCGTTCACTCCACCGAGCCTCTCATTGTATTACCTGCTCATATCTGCAACGAATAACCACAGGAAAAGCCGCGAATTACCTCGATGCTCCCCCCCCCCCCCCCCGCCGTCCCTCTGTATATATATGTGTGCGTGTGTGTGTGTGTGTGTGTGTGTGTGTGTATGCGTGCATGTGTCGCATACCCGCATACGAGGCAAGTACGAGGTATGCGGTAATGCATAGTATAGGTAAAAAGATAAATACTGGAGGCGCGTGCGTTCTGAAAATGCTCGTCGTACGTCCTGGAACTCGATTGGTCGAAGGCACGCTTACGCACCTGCTGCCACTGCTCCTTGCTCCCTTCTGCCACACCACCTCACCGCGCGTCTTATTCCGAGTTCTTTGTCGTGTGGCCCCGCGGTCTCGGCAGACGCAAAACGCCCGATATCGAGCCCTCCGGGTAGCTCTTAAATGCGCTTACGCTCTCCGGCCCTCGTACAAACTTCGCCATACACGTTTCCTCATTGACGATTAATTACCCTTGTCCAAGGAAGCGGATTTTTTTTTTTCGTTTTCTTCTCACTTTCATCACCGTATACGGGAAAGACGTACAAATTCTCGCGAAGCGATCGCGCCACCCCATCCACCAAAAAATAACTCGTCTTTGAACTTTTCTTGTTGTTGAACTCGCGACGAGTTCCACGTGCTCCCGTTTTATTTTTTATGTTTAAAAAGAGCCCGTATTGAAGTCAATGAAAAGTTTCGGTCGCCGAGCAAATAACTCCCTCTATTCCGTTTATTTTCTTTTTTTTTTTTTTTTTTTTTTCAAGATTTAGTAGAACGTCGATTGAAAAGTCTCGGAACAGGTCTCCCAGGCTCGATCAGCTGTCGTCTCGGCTAAACCCTCGTCTCGGAACGGGAAAAGCTCTTTTATTCACTTTTACACCTAGCGATCTTCTCGGAATCCGTGCCTCTTCATCTCGCTACACACAGAATGCCAAGGAGCCAAACACAATCCAATGGTCCAGCATGAAAATGAGAAAAGGTTACGTAGCCGCGACTCTTCTACCATTCTTTCGTACACATACCTGCGAGCCCGCGTGTATATAGTCCCAAAATGCTACAAGTGGCATTATTCAATCTCGAGAGACGGGGAAAAATATTTTCAACTTGTTTATAAACGCGCGTGTTTGCAAAAATACATTTGTGTCGGGAATCAGATTGACGACTCGATTCTTTTTTTTTTTTCACGAAAACAAAGCTTCCTCTATGACGAAGTGGAACTAATTTTTTTTATTATTGTATATGGATTTCGGTAAAATTCGTAGGAGAATCATTTTTTCGACCGCTGTTTTATTTCGAGGTCTTGCTCGGTAGAAGTCCCTTTGATATTTACTGAAAGAACATTTGATTCGTTAACAAAGATTTTCGATCGATTGAGCCCTTTTAAAGCTTTGATTAATGCAAACCGATAACAGTGGACGCGCGGTCGGTGCGTGACTCTGGCGAACATCCAACTTAAGGTAGTAGTCTGGTAACTTAAGCCGACTTTCATGGCTTTTTTGGAGGGCGTTTTTTTGTAGGAAAATAAAAATGAATCGTTTTGGATATTTAGGATGTTTTTATTTACATATTAAAGATACAAAAAAAATTGTTTTTGAAAAAATTTAATAGTTTATTATTATAAATAAAAAAGCCGAACGGCCGAAATAGCGAAAGATCAATAAGTCGAATACCGATGGGCGCATTCGAACGTCCCATTGGTATTCGACTTTTTGATCTTCCGATGTATTGCGACCGTACGATTTTTTGGATTTTCGTTATTTCGACTTTATGGTTTTTCATTATTTCGACCCCGACCCGGGGAAAAATGGAAAAAAAATGGAATAGGAAAGGGTCATGCGTAACAACCCGAAAGGGTATACGTTGGAACAAAGAAAAAATAAAAATAAATAAAATAAAATTTTGATAATGCTCGGATAAAAATATTTCCCATTTAACGCCGACAGAGAGGAAAACGGAGAGGGGTTGAAATAATGTATATCCGTGCAGATTATATTAACGAGATAACAAGAGGAAGGACCTTTTGTCGCCGTACTGAATAATCGCGAGTTCCTTATCTATCGTGCGCAAAGAGACCCGACGAGATACCTTCACGAATTGAATAAACGTCCTATATTGCTCACAGCCGGCAGTATATACAGCCGCGATTAGAAGAAGAACAAGTGTTGGGTTTTGTTGGGTCTTACCCACGTACATATTTGCGATACGAGAAAGTATCGGGTCAGAGCCTACACCAGAGGTTGTACATGCACGTTACGTAGTTGTAGCATGTAGTACGAAAATACACGAACAAATTAATGTATAAACGGACCGCGGTACGCAAATAACAAATATAACCCAATTTTTCCATACCGCTCATCGTATTAATTCTCGTCGACAACTAAGATTACGAGATTCGAGATAAGCGAAATAGTGCTATCAATGTTATTGCGGTAAACCTCAGATTTAGGGGACCCCCCTCCTATTCCTTTCGTAATAGGCTCATCCACGCGAGGCAACTTTTTCCTCTGACAAAGCTGGGGGACGTTATTTATTAAAAAGTTATTGACAGTTAAAGTTCATAATTCATATAGCTATTTTCCTTATAACAGCCAGTCCCAATCATCTTGTCCTTCACATGTGTTGTTAACAATACCTCCTGAGTAACATACAAATGTTTTATCCGTTGTTCATTGTTTGTTAAAAAGTTATTAACAAAAGAAGTTTCATAAATCAAACATGAAATACTTGTTTATGGTGAACAGTACACGTATAAGCGGGTTGGCTGCGTCCCCCCTTGTATCCCCCGCACACCAGCCCAAAAACAGTCCAAAAATAACCCAAATCAACCCAAAACAACCCAAAAACAAACCAAAAACAACCCAAAACAACCCAAATCAACCCAAAAACAAACCAAAAACAAACCAAAAACAAACCAAAAACAAACCAAAAACAAACCAAAAACAAACCAAAAACAAACCAAAAACAAACCAAAAACAAACCAAAAACAAACCAAAAGCAAACCAAAAACAAACCAGAAACAAACCAGAAACAAACCAAAAACAAACCAAAAACAAACCAAAAACAAACCAAAAACAAACAAAAAACAAACCAAAAACAAACCAAAAACAAACCAGAAACAAACCAGAAACAAACCAAAAACAAACCAAAAACAAACCAAAAACAAACCAAAAACAAACCAAAAACAAACCAAAAACAAACCGTAAACAAACCAAAAACAAATAAAAAACGAACCAAAAACAAACCAAAAGCATTCCAAAAACAAGCTAAATCAACCTAAAAACAACAAACTTGTTGTTCGTTGTTTGTTGTTTGTTGTTTGTTGTTTGTTGTTTGTTGTTTGTTGTTTGTTGTTTGTTGTTTGTTGTTTGTTGTTTGTTGTTTGTTGTTTGTTGTTTGTTGTTTGTTGTTTGTTGTTTTCCGTTTGGTTGGGTTATTTTTGGGTTGTTTTTGCGCTGGCGTGCGGGGGATACGGGGGGGCGCAACCAACCCTCATACGTGTACTGTTCACCATACACTAGTATAAGTATTTCATGTTTGATTTATGAAACTTCTTTTGTTAATAACTTTTTAACAAACAATGAGTGACGGATAAAACTTTTTGTATGTTACTCAGAGGGTATTCTTAACAACACATGTAAGGGACAAGATGATTGGGACTGGCTGGTATAAGGAAAATGGCTATATGAATTATTAACTTCATTTGTTAATAACTTTTTAATAAATAACGTCCCCCAATTTTGTCAGAGGAAAAAGTTGTTTCGCGTGCGAAAACGCGTTGGATGAGCCTATTACGAAAAGTATCGGAGGGAGTCGAGAAAATGCTCGAAAAAAATTTTCCTCCGCGTTATAAAATAATTTATAGAGAAAAATTCTAAGTTCTCACGAAAAATTACATTTAAATGAAAATCGTTGGGGATGACCAGTTGGGACACCGGAATCGTTGGGTGAGACCGGTTGGAAAAATTTACAAATTTTTATTTCTATCAGCAATCTCGATAGATCGATTTTGACTAAAAAAAGAATAAGTTGTTTTTTCAATTTCGCTTTCCTCACAAGTGTACGTTTCAATTCGCGCCATTTGTTCTCTCCTTCAATTTCAAGCGGTTCGCTTGATTTTCGATGAAATAACGAGAAACTTTACAAAATACTTTTAAGAGCCTATTCGACAAGAAATTTAATACTGATATCCCCGAAAGAGGAAAGCTTCTCTATGAGTAGACAAAATGCCGATCGATAGCGTCGATTCAAATGTAAATTCGAAAGCGTTGACGCTCGAGCGCGTGACCATTGTATACACAAGAATAACTGTGACAAAGAGCGCGTCAGCGAGCACGTGCCGAAGTCACTATTGATGAAGAGAATACAGAACGTTTATAGAATAAATAATAATGTATTATCTCTTTTCATTATAATTTTGTTTATATCCGTAAAGGGCGATCCCGCTTTGCGCATTTCCTCGTAGGTTAGGTTTCGGCGTTTACGATCGTGCGATCTGAAGTATGCACATGACCGAGCTCCGAGCACGACATCGATAGCCAATCAGAATGACCAGTTTGCCTACTTCGGAAATAAATCGCATTTCGAATTATTTCGTGACATGTACGCTTCTATTTATACTAGAATCCGCCTGCGCGATTGGTGCAATACTTTTGGGTTAGGTTCGTTGTCTACGACTTCAAATCCTAATTCCGCGCACGAGTCTTTTCTATAGGGGAGACTAGAATCGGTGTACGCTGCTTTTGTAGGTTAGGTTCATCGTGCGTTCTGAAGTATGCACATGAACGAACTCTGAGCACGACGTTGACAGCCAATCATAATGACGAGTTAATCGGCTTCAGAAATAAATCGCAACTCGAGATATTTCGTGGAATGTTTTTCTTTTATAAGAGGGGAACTGGAATCTGCGTGCACGCTTCGCCCAATGCTTTTTAGGTTATGTTAGTCGTCTATGAGCCTGCGATCTGAAGTATGCACATAAACAAACACGGAGCACGATATCGCATTTCGAGATATTTTCTGACATGTCTTTTTTATAGGGGGAACTAGAATCTGCGTGCGCTCTTCGCGCTCCACTTTTTAGGTTAGGTTCGTCGTTTATGAGCGTGCGATCTGAAGTATGCATGTGAACAAACTCCGAGCACGATATCGCATTTCGAGATATTTCGTGACATGTCTTTTCTCTAAGGGGGTGGAGGGAAGGGATAGGCGGAGATTCCATTGAATAAAGACAAAGACTGCGAGTAGGTGGTACGAACTATAATGGCTGTACGTATACATTGAATGTACGTGCGTGAATGAATGGACGAACAATTGAAAACCTAGAAGCAATTGGCCATCGACACTCTTTTTGTGTTCGTTCATCGTATCATATCACTGTATGGCATACCACTGTGTGCGTATTTCAGCGACAAAACTGATGATAATATGGTCCTATTATACGCGGTGTATACTACTCTCGTAAGAAAGAGAGTACTCGTCAAGCTCGTTGACATCGTATTATATGTGTATAATACACGTGTCATAGTGGAGGGAGAGATATGCGCTTGTTGCGTCGAATTGACTCTCGTTATAAAATGATTGGACGGGTCACAATGGGGTCAAGTTGCTTCTCGGTTCCTCGAGTTCAGTATCCGAGGATGTGACTCGCGCGTGAATCGCGAGATATACCCTTACCTTTCGCGCTTATATCCACGATATACATAGTAAAAGTTTACATAGAATAATCGCTTCTCACGAACAAGCTGCTCTTCGGTACAAAATAATGTACAATTTTTTTTTTTTTTACCAATACATACGTCATATAGCTGTAGATAAAGCTCCAAGTTATATGCTCAAAAAGCATGATGTTGAAGTTTACATCGTTGGAACGCAACGAAAATAGGTTTTTTAAATTTTCAGTATTGCTCTCACTTTTCTTGCCGGTTTAGCCCCAGGACCATAAACGAGACCCCAAAAAACGTTTTAACGATTTTTGTCTTCATAAAGCCAACCTTAAGGGCGATGAATGGTATAAAAAATCTATTTTCGTTGCGTTCCAACGATGCAAACTTCAACATCATCAAAAAGCTTCCTCTATGAGGAAATATATTTTTGATTAATTTTGACTTTGGGTGTTTTTTAAGACCATGTAGGTTGTGCAATTTGTTCCGAGCTTTTTCAGTTCCGGAGTAAAATTTTGTGTACGCATAAAATGGCATTTTAGGGTAATTGGGATTGAATTTCGTGAGAATCGAGAAACAGTGACGATTTTATGAAATCGCAAATCATTTCTAAATTTTGGATGTACACGTAGTAAAAATCTACAAGTTGCTTCCTCGAAATTGTACACGGTGTTCAAAGCTTCCTCTACGGGGAAGTCAAAATTGAGAAATACATAATTCCTTAAGGTAGTAGTCTGGTAACTTAAGCCGATTTTCATGTCTTTTTTGTAGGGCATTTTTTCGTAGGAAAATAAAAATGAATCGTTTTGGATATTTAGGATGTTTTTATTTACATATTAAAGATACAAAAAAAAAAATTTTTGAAAAAATTTAATAGTTTGTTATTATTATTATTATTGATCGATGTTGGCACCTCGAAGTTGGCAGCCCGGGTCCTAACTTTTTTTCTACCAAACCGATTGCTTTCAAATTTTAACAGGCTACTCTACACACTTATAGTTCTCGTCGGAACCACCGAGAAATTTTTTCACCCCTAATTTTTTATTTTACAACCCCTTCTTTGCTAAAATAAAAGGATTTTAGCAAAGAAGGGGTTGTAAAATAAAAAGTTGTAAATAAAATAAAAGGATTTTAGCAAAGAAGGGGTTGTAAAATAAAAAGTTAGGGGTGAAAAAATTTCTCTGTGGTTCCGACGAGAACTGTAAGTGTGTAGAGTAGCCTGTTAAAATTTGAAAGCAATCGGTTCGGTAGAAAAAAAAGTTAGGACCCGGGCTGCCAACTTCGAGGTGTCAACTTCGATCAATAATAATAATAATAATAAACTATTACATTTTTTCAACAAAATTTTTTTTTGTATCTTTAATATGTAAATAAAAACATCCTAAATATCCAAAACGATTCATTTTTATTTTCCTACAAAAAAACGCCCTCCAAAAAAGACATGAAAATCGGCTTAACGGAGAACACCACTGTGACCCCCTGTTTTTTTTTCACATTTTTCAAGAATTTTTTTTTGTGGGAAAAAAAAGAGATATTCGAAAAAATTTTTTGGGTTTTATTCCTTGTTTATTAATGTATCAAAAAACATTTTTTTCACATTTTTCACGCTGCATGGTGGCGCTGGAGAAGCTCTCGCGTCAGGTGCTCTCATTTCCGCGGCACGCAGCAGAACTCTCTTCAACGTCGATCTGAAAAAAAATACCGAGTGTTTTCGTTAATAATATGATATTTTGTAGAGAAGTACACAGGGTTTTGGAAAAATATTGTTTTAAAAAAAATACCGAGTGTTTTCGTTAATAATATGATATTTTGAAGAGAAGTACACAGGGATTTGGAAAAATATTGTTTTAAAGAAAATAGGCACGCCTTTGAAATTAACTTTAATTTCAAAGGCGTGCCTATTTTTTTTAAAACAATATTTTCCCAAATCCCTGTGTACTTCTCTTCAAAATATCATATTATTAACGAAAACACTCGGTATTTTTTTTCAGATCGACGTTGAAGAGAGTTCTGCTGCGTGCCGCGGAAATGAGAGCACCTGACGCGAGAGCTTCCCCAGCGCCACCATGCGGCGTGAAAAATGTGAAAAAAATGTTTTTTGATACATTAATAAACAAGGAACAAAACCCAAACAAATTTTTCGAATATCTCTTTTTTTTCCCACAAAAAAAAATTCTTGAAAAATGTGAAAAAAAACAGGGGGTCACAGTGGTGTTCTCCCTTAAGTTACCAGACTACTTCCGTAAAGAGAAGACTTTGAGGATTGTGCAATATTTAATGGAAGCAACTTGCAGCTTTTTTTAAAGTCCGGACATTGTGTTTTTATTCGTTTTTCTTTTCAAAATGTCATTTCCCGACTCTCGTTGAACACAGTGATATTAAAAACTTGAATAATTTTTATCAATTTACCATCAGGAAGCTTCGTCTAGGAGGCAGCAAAATCGGATCTGGTATATATTTAACTGTGTAGGTAAAATGTTAACATTTAAGTACACGCGCACCTAATAACTCCGAGAGGCTGTCCGGGTTCGTTGTATATGTGTAATTTCCTTCACGATGAATACGCCGTTCGATGAATGCGAACCGGGGTAGCTATATACATACATAGCTACAATCGAACCCCATCTGTCGTTTACATATTATTTCGTCGTTTCTTGACCGGCCAAATGCTGAAATATAAGATATGCCCAACGGCTAGAGAAAAAGGAAAAAAAAAGAAGAAGAAGAGGAATACGTAATGGAACTCGCCGAAGGGTTTTATTGTTGTTTTATTCTCGGTCAATGACTCTCTCTTTCTCTCGATCATTGTTGAAAAGTGCACGGAGTGCACTCGCGCGAGTGACATAAGGAGCAGTTCGCTGTGAATTCGTATCGCGTATCATGTACAATGTCAGGAGAATGTATATTTAAGTATCGAGAAAAGAGAACTTGTGGTTTTTTGCCGGCGTATATAGGAGACGAGGGGCGGAAGGAAGTGAGAGAGGAGTAGGGGGGCAAGCTATGAGGCAATCTCATACTCGCGCAAGCCAGGCGTGTCTCCGTTTCCTCGAGCAGGCGCTCGCGGGTCTCCCCTATCCGGCTTTATATTAGCGACCTTTTTTTTCCTCTCTTCTTCACTCTTAGTTCGCGTTTTAGTCGTCATCGTTTTAGCAGGATCGGTAGTTAAACCTCTCTTTGCGCTATTGTCCTCGACGTACACTTTTTCATTGCGACGCCACACCGCGAATGGTACTCCCGAGTATTTCTCGTTACTGTGAGATTTAACTGCTCGTTCTCCTCTCCGCATTATTTGCCAGACCCTGATCTCACTGGCACAGATTTTGCGACACAGAAAATTAATTTCGAAACTGTCGAAAAAAAGGTGTTGAAGAAAAAAACACTATCATTACAAATTGTTAATTGTTCGAGCGGGACGAAAAAAATATTGTCATTTTCGTACGAGCCCGTCGTTGGATTTATTTTTTCCAACAATAAAATCGCAGAAACGGACGAACCGCGTTAATCCCGTACGTGTGATGAGTTTTTCCCCGGCAAGGGTTATTACACGCATCGCTTAGAAACGCTATATTATGCACGCCGCAGGGGTGCGTAACGCGGAACGGCACTCCGCGGGATTACGGATGCGCATTTAATATCCGACTGTTACGAGTAAATAATGAAAAGCCCTGTGTACTTTTCAAATAAACAAAAACAAAATTCACCAAAATCACAAAATATCAATTTTTTTTATGGATTAGGGGAGGATTAAAAAAAATTTCACTTCATCATGCTCGGGGAAAATGGAAATATAAATTTTTTATAACTTCGAAATGCCTTAAGAGGTCAGGCCACACTAGAGGCCGAAAAAATACGCGTTTTGGGGATTTTTGCTTCACAAAAACTACAAAATAAATCGAGATTACAAAATAGGGCCCTTACCATTCATATCAGTGACTGTATACAATAATTTTTTGAAGCGATTAATTTGCAAATGGCGGCTGTGCGACATTTTGTGATAACGTCTCCGTTTTTGTTGGCCGGAAACATAACTCAGACAATTTTCAACTGATTCACTTGAAATTTTGAATGTATATTTAAAAATACATTGATTTTTGGCCAAATGGCGCACTTCTAAAGTGAAAAATGGAAAATTTGCTTAAAAAATCGTCAGAAAATTGTTAATAACAGATGGACGATGCAATATTTTTAAAAAATCCTACGCCCTTCCATAGACAATGTATTTTTCGAAAAATCGATATGCTCGTTCGTTAAGGTAGTAGTAGTCGGGTAACTTGAGCCGATTTTCATGTCTTTTTTGGAGGGCGTTTTTTTGTGGGAAAATAAAAATGAATCGTTTTGGATATTTAGGATGTTTTTATTTACATATTGAAGATACAAAAAAAAATTTTTTTGAACAAATTTAATAGTTTATTATTGTTATTATTATTATTGATCGAAGTTGGCACCTCGAAAAAATAGCGCATGGGTGGCCCCGGTGATTTTGGCTCTTGATGTTATCTGAAATAAAAAATTCTTGATAATTCTTAATCTATAGACATGTCATTCTGGTCGGAACTACTGAAGTTAAATTTCATGGATAAATAACAAAATGGCGGACTTTGGAAAAAAAAGTCCTTTTATTTTGCCCGCCATTTTGTTATTTATCTATGAAATTTAACTTCGGTAGTTCCGACCAGAATGACATGTCTATAGA
Organism: Oxytorus armatus; assembly: GCA_958009045.1. Classification (NCBI taxonomy): domain Eukaryota; kingdom Metazoa; phylum Arthropoda; class Insecta; order Hymenoptera; family Ichneumonidae; genus Oxytorus; species Oxytorus armatus. The sequence goes on along the minus strand of OY253749.1, from coordinate 6,086,643 downwards.
TTAAGAATTATGAAGAATTTTTGATTTCAGATAACATCAAGAGCCAAAATCACCGGGGCCACCCACGCGCTTTTTTTTCGAGGTACCAACTTCAAACGTCGAGGAAGCAATACGCGAGTTTCAGTTTACACGATTTTTTATTTTCCTTTTTATACGTTCGATCAGCAAGAAGAAAATACATCGATATAGGACATAGCCAAAAACACGGTGCACGGGAAGGGCGAAAAAAAATAAAACTTAATAAACTTAATCGCGATATACAAGGTCCGTGATAGGAGGATTAACAAAATCGTCAAACCTGTTTGTAATAATTATTATAAGGAGCGATAAATTCTGTGAGAGGAGAGTGACACTTGGAATCCCATGCGGGAAAGACGATATCCCCGTTGCGCTCGAAACTACGTGAGGGATCGAGAGACGAGTTTTTTTTTCTGTCACGGTAAGAGATTTTTGGACACGCGGGGGAGCCCCCTTCTGCTCCGCGTTGCAAACTTAAATGACATGTAATTTTGTGTAATATATCTAGCGATAATCTGCGAAAAATTTAAACAAGACATTATTTTAATTAACAATAGCGAGAAACGTATATTTACACCCGTGCGCGATTGTCACAAACGCTGACTCGTCATTCTCGCGATCGTCTTTCGCGCAATTCTGTTTTCGTACCTTTTTTTATTTACCGGCAACATTAGCACGGTCGCGAAGAACGCAGTGTCTCACAATTTCACATTTAATCAAAGTCCCGCGAATTAACCGCCAGCATATTCGATAGAATCTCGATCCTTTTTTTTCTTTCTAATCGCGCTTTAGCGCTAAACGTACCAAGCGGGGTCGAATGACCCCTTACAAAATTTACTTAGAAATCATAGATTCATTGTTATTTCTTTCGCCTCTGACTTTCTGTAAATTTGTTTGATTATTTTATTAAAAATGAAAAGTTATGGTGCGAATTATTTCCTTTAAGGTAGTAGTCTGGTAAGTTGAGCCAATTTTCATGTCTTTTTTGGAGGGCGTTCTTTTGTTGGAAAATAAAAATGAATCGTTTTGGATATTTAGGATGTTTTTATTTACATATTAAAGATACAAAAAAATTTGTTTTTGAAAAACATTTAATAGTTTATTATTATTATTGTTATTATTGATCGAAGTTGGCACATCGAAAAAAAAGCGCGTGGATGGCCACGGTGATTTTGGTTATTGATGTTATCTGAAATAAAAAATTCTTGATAATTCTTAATCTATAGACATGTCATTCTGGTCGGAACTACTGAAGTTAAATTTCATGGATAAATAATAAAATGGCGGACTTTGGACAAAAAAGTCCTTTTATTTTAGCAAAGAAGGGGTTGTAAAATGAAAAGTTAGGGGTGAAAAAATTTCTCGGTAGTTCTGACGAAAATTATAAGTGCGTAGAGTAGCCTGTTAAAATTTGAAAGCAATTGGTTCGGTAGAAAAAAAGTTAGGACCCGGGCTGCCAACTTCGAGGTGCCAACTTCGATCAATAATAACAATAATAATAAACGATTAAATTTTTTAAAAAAATTTGTTTTTTGTTTCTTTAATATGTAAATAAAAACATCCTAAATATCCAAAACGATTCATTTTTATTTTCCTACAAAAAAACGCCCTCCAAAAAAGACATGAAAATCGGCTCAAGTTATCAGACTACTACCTTAAGGGATACGGCCGCGGTAGCGGGTATAAAATCATGTGCACGTTTAACAATTTTTTTTGTATAAAAAAGTGATTTAATCGAAAAACTAATTACACATGTATTTAGTATCAATATCAAGCTAATAAAAAATATTTTTTGTTTGTTTTTTTGATATACAAAATGGCCGACTACCGCTATTTGCTTTTGGTATCTTTTTTTTTTGCGGCGCTCGCGGCGTGACATTTGTCATCCACAATTTTTGACCTAAAAAAAAAAAATTCTCGTTAATCCACATCAGAATACCGAGAGAAGTACGTACGGAATTTGAAAAATATTGTTTTATTCGAATATTGTAGGCATTTGAACTTAAATGATGAATTTCCAGTGAAAAATTTCGTATAATACTGCTCAAAAAATCGGAAAGTTTTTGATTAATCAGAAATTCCGTAAGTGCTTCTCTGCGAAATGCAATTGGAAACATAATTTTGAAATTTCACGTGAATCGGGTAAAAATTGTCGAAGTTATTTATCACGCGGCGCGCTCGTCTATGGCCGTGCCAGAGGTAGGCTTACGTTATACGCTCAAAGGTGATGAAAAAAAAAATGTCTCGCTATAATAAATCGAATGGTAACTTATTGTTACGAGGATAAAGCAGAGTTTAAGAAAAAAAAACATTGATTTTTTTTAAATTCTACCCCTTAAGGTAGTAGTCTGGTAACTTAAGCCGATTTTCATGTCTTTTTTGGAGGGCGTTTTTTTGTAGGAAAATAAAAATGAATCGTTTTGGATATTTAGGATGTTTTTATTTACATATTAAAGATTTAAAAAAAAACATTTTTTGAAAAAATTTACTAGTTTATTATTATTATTGATCGAAGTTGGCACCTCGAAAAAAAAGCGCGTGGCTGGCCCTGGTGATTTTGGCTCTTGATGTTATCTGAAATCTGAAAAGTCTTGATTATTCTTAATCTGTAGATATGTCATTCTGGTCGGAATTACTGAAGTTAAATTTCATGGACAAATAACAAAATGGCGGACTTTGGAAAAAAAAGACCTTTTATTTTGCCCGCCATTTTGTTGTTTATCCATGAAATTTAACTTCAGTAATTCCGACCAGAATGACATTTCTATAGATTAAGAATTATCAAGAATTCTTGATTTCAGATAACATCAAGAGCCTAAATCACCGTGGCCACCCAAGCGCTTTTTTTCGAGGTGCCAACTTCGATCAATAATAATAATAATAATAAACTATTAAATTTTTTCGAACAAAATTTTTTTTGTATCTTTAATATGTAAATAAAAACATCCTAAGTATCCAAAACGATTCATTTTTATTTTCCTACAAAAAAACGCCCCCCAAAAAAGACATGAAAATCGGCTCAAGTTACCAGACTACTACCTTAATAAATTAAGAATTTCTTTCTAACAATGAACGTTTATTTCATAAGGGGTCAAATGACCCCTTATGGTAAAAATAGGTGTGTGTAAAGTACCGCTACGTTTAGTGTTAAACGAATAACCCATTGTTTTATTTGCGAGCGACGAGGCAAATGTGTGGCGTTTGAAAAAAAATTTAAATGTCGAATTCCGGATTAAGAAGTAAAAATTATGAATAATCGGTAATTGCTGGTCAAATAACGGTCATTTGACCATGTATTACATTGCATATCCCTTCCTCGCGCGATCCCTTCTCGCGTCACTACATCTGTAACCCAGCGACACGTATGGCAAGACGAATTTGGCTGATCTCGTTAAAAATGACGAAAAAAAAAAAAAAAGAAAAGAAAAAAAGCGGTAATTGCCGATTGAGAATTAAGAACGAGAGTATGGGGAGTAAAAATGTATTGAAAAATAAAATAAAACACGCACTCGTGATATTTTCTCGCTGGATATACCGCACGTATATGCGCGAAGCGAATTTTGCAGGGGGTGAGAGCAAAGGCCTGCGAGAGTACTGGTACAAAGATGAGGACAGAGAGAGAGAGAGAGGCAGAAGAGCAGACAGACAGTACGAGGTTCGGAAGAGGCAAGCCCGGTGCACGACCAGGTAAACCCGGCAGCTGTCCACCAGGTGCCTCGCGTTTCCCTCTTCTCGGTCGAAAACGAAAAGAGAAGAAGGGACGTGTAGGATTAACGCGTGTGTGTGTGTTTCCATGTAGCCCTCTGCCTCTCGCTCGCACTCTTAGGAACTGCGGCTCTCGTACGTCGAGAATATGATAGAAGAGAGAGAGACAGCTTGTGCCCACCGGGATGACGGGTGAGCGAAAGGAGGGGCGGGGGAGAGAGTCTGGGAGCTCGTTGATTGGACGATGGCTCGCGCCCTCCGTTTACTCCAGAGATACTCGAACGCACGTCCGCGAAATCGTCAGTCGACCCTGGCCGCTCGAGGAGGAGCTATCCGGCTTTGTTGCTCCGAAACGCTTTAACGATAATACAACGAGTATAACCATTTATCGTTATTCGTCACGTTTACCTCGTTCATATTTCGTACTGCTCATTCGCGTAAATCGAGGATTTTATCGGCCAAGTGTTGTTTTTTTTCTTGTCTCCGTACAAGGGCGCTTCGCGGTTATCGCGACTTTAACGAATTTCACCGTCGTAGTTCACGGATTAATGGTTACTGTTTTTTTTCTTCTTCTATCCTTTGATTTTCTTCTTCTTCTTATTTTTCGTTGTTTTCACGAGTGAATAATCGTCACGAGGATTAAAGAGAGGGCCAATCGGTGAAAGAAAGGAGGGCCCGGGGGTTGATAGTGAAAAAGTAAGAAAATAAATAAAACATAAGTAAACCAGTGTGATAAAACAAAACCGGCCACATTTATGGGGGTGTCCGGAGAGTGCGCGGTCAAAGGTGCCGGCAACAAGAGCAGCCACCCTTGTCACTGCTGCGGTAGTCAGGTCTCGAGCCTCGCTCCGAGCCTGTCGAGCCTTCATCCCGGTAATCATCACGTTAATCAACAACAGCAGCAACAACACATGCAGCAACGTAATCAGCAGCAGCAACAGCATCAAAATCATCATCAGAACGGTCAGGGAAAGCACGCCGTTGAGAACGGTCACAATCAGAACGCCGCCGATACTAATATTCTCGCACCTCTTCGGAGCAAAATGAAAGTTCTTAAGAAGCTCAAACGACGAATGGGCCTGGGTGAGTCGAGCGATGAATTTACGTTCCTCTTTAAACGATAATACGCTCTTTCTATTTTACGCCTCGCGCTCATATGTGTTCCCGATGGACGGACAGTCACGGGGTTAGTAGGAAACTTAACCCTGGTGGACAAAATGAAAAAATTATTTGCTCTAATGTGTGTTGAATAATTTTTTCATTTTATAATATATATATATGTATATATTATAAAATATATTTAATACAAAATTTTTATATGCTAAAATATACATTTTCTTGTCGCAGAATATATCTTAAGGTAGTAGTCTGGTAACTTGAGCTGATTTTCATGTCTTTTTTGGAGGACGTTTTTTTGTAGGAAAATAAAAATGAATCGTTTTGGATATTTAGGATGTTTTTATTTACATATTAAAAATACAAAAAAAAATTAGTTTGAAAAAATTTAATAGCTCATTATTATTATTATTGATCGAAGTTGGCACCTCGAAAAAAAAGGGCGTGGGTGGCCCTGGTGATTTTGGCTCTTGATGTTATCTGAAATCAAAAATTCTTGACAATTCTTAATCTATAGACATGTCATTCTGGTCGGAACTACTGAAGTTAAATTTCATGGGTAAATAACAAAATGGCGGACTTTGGAAAAAAAGTTTTTATTTCCAAAGTCTGCCGTTTTGTTATTTATCCATGAAATTTAACTTCATGAAATGAAATTTAATTTAATTGATATATGAAATGTAAATAATATATATATTTAAGGTAGTAGTCTGGTAACTTAAGCCGATTTTCATGTCTTTTTTGGAGGACGTTTTTTTGTAGGAAAATAAAATTGAATCGTTTTGGATATTTAGGATGTTTTTATTTACAAATTAAAGATACAAACAAAAATTAGTTTGAAAAAATTTAATAGCTTATTATTATTATTATTATTATTGATCGAAGTTGGCACCTCGAAAAAAAAGCGCATGGGTGGCCCCGGTGATTTTGGCTCTTGATGTTATATGAAATCCAAAATTCTTGATAATTCTTAATCTATAGACATGTCATTCTGGTCGGAACTACTGAAGTTAAATTTCATGGATAAATAACAAAATGGCGGGCAAAATAAGAGGACTTTTTTTTTCCAAAGTCCGCCTTTTTTCTATTTATCCATGAAATTTAACTTCAGTAGTCCGACCAAAATGACATGTCTATAGATTAAGAATTATCAAGAATTTTTGATTTCAGATAACATCAAGAGCCAAAATCACCGGGGCCACCCACGCGCTTTTTTTCGAGGGGCCAACTTCGATCAACAATAATAATAATAATAACAAACTATTAAATTTTTTTTTTTTTTTTTTGTATCTTTAATATGTAAATAAAAACATCCTAAATATCCAAAACGATTCATTTTTATTTTCCTACAAAAAAGAGCCCGCCAAAAAAGACATGAAAATCGGCTTAAGTTACCAGACTACTACCTTAAAAATATAATATTTACATTTCATATATCAATATATTTTATGATAAATATTTACATATGAAATATAAATAATATATATTTAAAACATATTCTACGACAAAAAATTGTATTTTTTAGCATATAAATTTGTTTTTCTCTACGAACATCGAAGCCCAAAGCTAAATATGATAATTATTTTCCTTCAAAAAGGAAATATCGTTATATCGTGATGCTCTAACCCTCTTCAACCCCCGTGTAACCAAGAACAAACGAAAGGGGAAGAGATGAAGTAGGAAAAAAAAGTGTAACTTGCCACGAGGCGGATGTTTCGAATGCATGTGTATTATACGCGGATGTTTGTACTCCGAAATATATACCATCATGATCGTACCGTTTCTCATCCGCCATTAGGACTTTTCGATTGCAATACAACGACGGCCGTACTCGTACAATCGAAAGAGAACGCGATTTTGTAAATTGACGATTAACGGTGCCTACCAAATTGCCAATCGTTTTTTTTTGTTAACGATAAAACTCTCGAGGACACTCAAATGCATCGAGTAATGATTTGACGATCTTTCGAGATTGCGGTTTTTTCTTTGACACGATATTTTCACCGAAAAAGATTTGCAAAGAATTTTTCCCTCTCAATTCCTTCTTTTTTTTTTACAAGGATATACAACTTTCGCGAATGAAAGAGAAGCCAAAAAGTTTTATCGAAGAAAATATCGTCCTTACTGGAACGTGAAACACGTAACATTACGTTCGTCCGAGAAAACATCCGCGAGGGAAAGTTTCGTAAATATTTGACGAAGGCGTATTAAAAAAGATTGTTTTCCGAAAGCGTCACTTTCGTATACACAAACAAATACCCGACTACGTGCACGTTGAGTACCGATGGAACAAGCTCATTTTCTCACAAACCGCGCGAACACGTTATATCCTTCGTTATGTACTACAGAGTACGGTGTTTTTTTATCGAGATTAACTCCCGCATCCTTCCACGGTATATACCTTGCGTCATAGTGCAAAACGCGCGCGTATACGCGTATGTAGTCGGTAATCCGACGGGTGATACGTTAGCGATAGCATAAATTAGCGTGTTACGGAGTAAAAGAGCAACCGTTTTTGGGGCCAGAGTTGCCGCGTCGCGGGAAAACTGAAAAAAAAAACACTGTGCCCTGAACAAAGAAGCCTCTCGGGTTTTACGTATTCCGTACACACGCGGATAATTACTCACGCACACGCTTGCGAACCATTAACCGTTCGAGAATTTGTTCCTTCATTATTACACTCCCTTTATCAGAACACGACGCAAAGAAACTAATACTCTCTTAGCAAATTCATTTGTTAAAAAAGAAATAGTTTCTCGTTGTTAATCGAATTTTTTTTTCGAAAGATTCGTTTGTATGTCTTTTTTGTTTAACCCAGCCCACTGGTTTTGTAAAACCAGTGACGAACACTCGAAGAACGAACTTCGATACATTAATATCGAAAAAGTGAAGCCGAACGAATCACAGGATGACTTTTAGTCAAGTCGATTAGGACAGAACCTAACCTAAAAACTTCGTAATTCAAGAGGCGCGCAGCGCTCTCATTGATAGTGGTACGCCATCTATATATTTTTTTTGAGACCGGCTAACTCGTCATTATGATTGGCCGTCGATGTCGTGCTCGAAGCGCGGTCATGCGCCTACTTCAGATCGCACGATCGTAGACGCGCGAACCTAAACTACAAAGCAGCGCTCCAAGCGCGCACATCGATCCGCTACTTACGATACAATTTCTGTTTGCACGACGAAAGTGCATATTGACTCATTAAAAACAACGAAAAAAGATAATTCCTCTTATGGTGAGAGGAGTGTTACCCTAAAAAACATTCCACGATTCGTCAATTGACCGATCCACTCCCCGGCGGAGCATTTGTTGACGATGAAAAACCATTCCTCTTTAAGGTAGTAGTCTGGTAAGTTAAGCCGATTTTCATGTCTTTTTTGGAGGGCGTTTTTTTGTAGGAAAATAAAAAATGAATCGTTATGGATATTTAGGATGTTTTTATTTACATATTAGAGATACAAAAAAAAATTTGTTTGAAAAAATTTAATAGTTTATTATTATTATTATTATTGATCGAAGTTGGCACCTCGAAAAAAAAGCACGTGGGTGGCCCCGGCGATTTTGGCTCTTGATGTTATCTGAAATGAAAAATTCTTGATAATTCTTAATCTATAGACATGTCATTCTGGTCGGAACTACTGAAGTTAAATTTCATGGATAAATAACAAAATGGCGGACTTTGGGAAAAAAAGTTTTTTTATTTTGCCCGCCATTTTGTTATTTATCCATGAAATTTAACTTCAGTAGTTCCGACCAGAATGACATGTCTATAGATTAAGAATTATCAAGAATTTTTCATTTCAGATAACATCAAGAGCGAAAATCACCGGGGCCACCCACGCGTTTTTTTTTCGAGGTGCCAACTTCGAACAATGATAATAATAATAATAAACTATTAAATTTTTTCAAAAAAAATTTTTTTTGTATCTCCAATATGTAAATAAAAACATCCTAAATATCCAAAACGATTCATTTTTATTTTCCTACAAAAAAACGCCCTCCAAAAAAAACATGAAAATCGGCTTAAGTTACCAGACTACTACCTTAAACAAATTCATTTGTCAAAAAATGACTAGTTTCGTCGTTGTTAGGGAGATTTGGAGCCCTTCACGATAGTCAAATTATGGCTACATATTTAACCTTGCTTTTCGGAGGATCATCAGCTTGCGTACGGAATAGTGGAGTTGGAAAAAAAAACGTATCATATAAAAACGATATGAGAGAAGTATTTCCGAGTTTGTGAAAAGATTATCTTCACTCTTGTTCAGCTGACGCTTTTCATTGTCGTTCAAGCTTTTATTTGACTAGAATCGGTACGATCGTGCGATCTGAAGTAAGCACACGAACGAACTCTAAGCACGACATCGACAGCGAATTCATATTGACGAGTTAGCCGCGGCTTCAGAAATAAATCGCATTTCGAGATATTTCGTGACGTGTCTTTTTTCTAGAGGGGATAACAAAGGAATCGAAGAATTCATCGTATCGACGGAGAAAGTAGTCGAACAATTGAAAAGAGAGGTTGAATCGTTATGAATTTCGATTTTTAACTATTTTCTCCATCATTTTTACGATTCTTTGTCATTCGAATCGTTCGATACCATTCCAATGACAATGGAAGGGCGATATGCACTTATGAAAATAATATTTCCGCAAAATCGGCCTTAACGAAAGAACAAATTGTCAAGTAATCAATAATTAAGTCAAACTCAAAGAAATTAAAAAGTAACCGATCGAGAGATTACGACGCACGGAGAGCAGACTTTGGGAATATTTTTCTATTCGGTTGTATTTTTCTGGTCGGGCTGGGACACGTTGTCGCGAGAACGACCAACGCACCGCAACCCCATATAGCATTTAACACTCTCGTCTAAACATAGCTGTATCAGACGAGAATATAGAGAAAAAAAAAGATCCGTGGATAGTAACCAATAAAATCATAGCTGAAGATTGGAAAAATTCCGTATCGACGCGAAGCACGAGCGAAATGCACCTCGTGCGTGGGAAAATAAAAAAGAAAACCTGTGACTCCGTTTGTGGACTAACGCTAATGGAGCGGAACGGGCTTCTGAATTTTCTAACGAAGGAATCATATAAGAAAGAGAGAGAGAGAGAGAGAGAGAATAAGGAGTAGAATTTTGTTTTCCTTTTGTATAATCGGAGACGAGAAAAAGTTGCGGTAACCATTCACCGTGTTATGCTCGATGCGTTGCCTAACCTGCCTCGAGCATTGTTCGACGGAAGAACAGCTGTGTGCACGAGCTCTCTTTTTCACGTTCGTTCTTCCCTCATGGACGACGTCTTGGGTCTCTGATGATGCTGCTGAAATGCGTGTGAAACAGCTGACGGTTTTGTGACGAGCGACCTTTAAAAAAATGCCCTCGGTATACGTGCCGCAAGCGAATCCAGAGAGAGTTTCTAAGGTTGCCGAGGGCACGCGGTTAAAAGGAACTTTAGGGCTCACCGCTCGTCATGGTAGCCCATCGACAGCGTAGGAGGAGAGCTCCGTACCTCGCTCTCTCTTGAGAATTCTCAAGAGAGAGAGAGAGAGCACAGTCGACCAGCTGCTCCTGAATTCTTGTACGTATACATCTACACACGCAGTTGCGCGTCGGAGAACCGAAAATTCCCCCGAGTCGACCAAAAAAAAAAAAAGAAAGAAAAAACACAGCACGAGATCTGGCAGAAGTGGGTTGAGAGAGAGGAAAAAGGTCATTGCTGGATTCACATCAATTCTCAAAACTTTCGTTCGTCCGTGATTCTTCCGTTTGTTCGTAAATTCGGGCATTTTTTCCCTACCTTTTGGAAACACGTCGTTTCGCCGTCTTGATTTAAATCGGCTCGTTCTTTAGTCACGAAAAATGGTTCGGGTTGCAAGAAATATCGACATTGTCATCGAATTGGTCGGAAAATACTGCAGTTATGAATTTCTATCATGTAAGATTTTCCAACGCGAGCGTTGAATGGGATTTTTAATAATAATTGGATTTTTATTTCCGTCAACATTTCTGTCGAGACATCGAATCCTTGAGAAGAGGCCTTGAACCCCTTACTTCCGCCTTTACGCGCTTGTAAGTGCGAGAGAGATAGAGAAAAACTCGCTAGCACATTTCTCTCGAAGACGGGAAACTGCGTTTTACAATTGCGCTGACGGTCCAGCTATTTTTTTTTTTTCATTCGAATAAATCGTCTTCAAGAAATGGGCGTTGGACATCTTTTGAGGTTACGTTGAACTCTGGCGTCCCCGTAAGATGGCACCGCGCCACAGCGGCGGGGATAGATGGCGCGCCGAACACTTCACAGGGACGTTATGCGAGATATAGTACAATCAATAGGGAGCCCGTTACTCTTGTCAATTCCACACTAAATTACAAGAGTTATTTTTTTTTTTTATTAGGTTCAGTATCACGTACTAAATGTAAATAAACAAAATCCTTACAAATTAAGTGACCGCAAGTGCCGCCATTTTGAGGAAAACCGTATCGGCCAATATCTCCGTTACCGTGCACTTCAGGGCAAAAATGCTAATAACCTTTCTTGTAGACAATTTAATTTCCTATCTTTTTTTCGAAACAATTTTTTTTGTATCACTTACCGTTTACGACTTATACGACTGTTAACATTGATTTATTCACTTTTTGACCTGTATCTCTTCTAATAATTGTTTAAACAATAAAATGCTAATAACTTATCTTCTAAATCCATAAATTTCCCACACCTTTTTTTTTTAACTTTTTTGTCTAATGTTAATATTCTCAAAGTTATAACGCGTTTTTATTAGCCTTGCAACCAGTAGCGCAACATTGAACGCGTTATAACTTTGAGAATATTAATTTTAGCCAAAAAAGTTTTAGATAAAAGTTGTGGAAAATGTATGGATTTAAAAGATAAGTTATTAGCATTTTATTGTTTAAACAATTATTAGGGGAGATACAGGTCAAAAAGTGAATAAATAAATTTTAACATTCATATAATTCGTAAACGGTAAGTGATACAAAAAAAATTATTTAGAAAAAAGATAGGAAATTCAATTGTGTACGAGAATGGTTATTAGCATTTTTGGCCTAAAGTGCACGGTAACAGAGATATTGGCCGATACGGTTTTCCTCAAAATGGCGGCACTTGCGGTCACTTAATTTGTAAAGATTTTGTTCATTTACATTCAGTACGTGATACTGAATCTAATTTAAAAAATTAAATAAACTCTTGTAATTTAGTGTGGCACAATATTCCCTATTGATTGTACTAATATACGTGTTCCACTGACGCGCTACCACATTCAAAAACTAAACGATTAACCATTGTCAAATTTTTTTTTCATCGCGCGAATTACGCTTCTCGAAGAAACTCGTTTTTCGTTGAATTCTCAAATGTCGTTTAGCGGGCAGATCGAAAACCGTATCGTTTGTGCGCGTTTGCTACAGAGCTAATAGTGTCAATTTCGATTGTAATTATATCGATTTGGGAACGGTAAATCCTCCCCTAGAATAAAGGCACGTCATGGATTATCTCGTAGTGCGATTTATTTCCGAGGCCGGCTGACTCGTCGTTATGAATGGCTGGCGATATCGTGCTTGAAGTTCGTTCATGTGCGTACTTCAGATCGCCCGATCGTGGACAACGAATTTAGTTTCGTCGTGTACGATCGAACGATCCGAAGTACGCGCATGATCGCACACAGAGCGCGTGTTCATCCGCGAGGGGACGATTTAAGAAAAACGTTCTTTTATTATTAAAAAGCCTTCTATTATTGCCGTATCTTTATTTAATACGACAGATCGAGACTAAATTCAACCGCTTTTACGACGAATAGAAGAACGTTTTCGATACTTCTCGTGCATAAGAAAAGACAATAAAACATCCCTGCTAATAAAAATAAACGCGTATGTCACAATCATTTACAATTTGGGTTTAATCTCTCGTCAGTTAAGGTAGTAGTCTGGTAACTTAAGCCGATTTTCATGTCTTTTTTGGAGGGCATTTTTTTCTAGGAAAAAAAAAATGAATCGTTTTGGATATTTCGGATGTTTTTATTTACATATTAAAAAACCAAAAAAAAATTTTTTGAAACAATTTAATAGTTTATTATTATTATTATTATTATTGATCAAAGTTGGCACCTCGAAAAAAAAGCGCGTGGGCGGCCCCGGTGATTTTGGCTCTTGATGTTATCTGAAATTAAAAATTCTTCATAATTCTTAATCTATAGACATGTCATTCTGGTCGGAACTACTGAAGTTAAATTTCATGGATAAATAACAAAATGGCGGACTTTGGAAAAAAAGTTCTTTTATTTTAGCAAAGAAGGGGTCCGCCATTTTGTTATTTATCCATGAAATTTAACTTTAGTAGTTCCGACCAGAACGACATATCTATAGATTAAGAATTATCAAGAATTTTTGATTTCAGATAACGTCAAGAGCCAAAATCATCGGGGCCAGCCACGCGCTTTTTTTTCGAGGTGCCAACTTCGATCAATAATAATAATAACAATAAACTATTAAATTTTTTTTTGTATCTTTAATATGTAAATAAAAACATCCTAAATATCCAAAACGATTCATTTTTATTTTCCTAAAAAAAAGGCCCTAAAAAAAAAACATGAAAATCGGCTTAAGTTACCAGACTACTACCTTAAAAAGAACGCACCGACTACATCGCGAATCTATCGGCGTTTAATCTCCGATGTAAAAAGTGACGGATGAATTAGCGAACGCACCCATAACGCCGAGTTAACCCACTCAGCGATAAAACGCATTTCGAGATATTTCGTAACGGCTTTTTTATGAGAGCGCGAGGAGGGAGGGGAAAATTCTTGAATAGATGGTTCTACGGAAATATCACCTTTAATCCGATAACAAATTTGCTACTTTACAAAAATAACTATATACGAAAGGAAATAACTACACGCGTCCATGCAAACGTTTTCTCATCGCGCTCTATGACTCGGTTGCCCCCTCTCATTGACTCTCGTTTGATCCTCGTATAATTTCATTCGCCCCGGCGTGTCTCGACAACTCGGTGAATCACACACTCGTTCGGTGGCTTTCGTCGTTCGTGAATAACGAGAAAAGAACGGTGAAGAAAAATTGGATAACGTAGCGGTATAAAATGGCGTAATGAAGAACAATCGTCTAACATCATGAGCAAAAGGGTGAATTCTCTGGTATATATACTGACCATTCTCACTGCGAGAGGGATAGACGGAGGGATGTGTTGGTTGCGTGTAAACCCTTCCTCGTGGAGGTTTGCACTTTCCAAGGTTCACGAACTCCACCGCCACGCGGTATCTCTTTCTCTTACCTCACCGCGAGTTCTATCTCTCTTTCTCTCTCTCTCTCTCTCTCTCTCTCTCTCTCTCTCTCTCTCTCTCTCTCTCTCTCTCTCTCTCTCTCTCTCTCTCTCTCTCTCTCCTCTCCCTCTCTCTGACTCTCCTCTCGTTCGTGTATGTGTGTGACGTCAGCCAAGAATAACCTGTCTTTGTTCCCACAGGCGCCGTTTGACGAACCGGTTCTTGTTCCGTATTGCGCCTTCGCCATCAGCTGTGTGTGCTTTGTGCGCCGTTGAATCAAAGCAAACGCGATTATATACACGCATATATATATATATTCCTCTTTTCCCTCTCGTTCGTTCGATCGAATACACGAGCCTCTCTCTTTCTCTCGGACGTATTATCAATGTTCACGACTTTAAACGCTGTCCGACTCGACAAATATACACAAGGAGATAATACCGTTGTATTATAAATTCATCATCGGAAATTCTGTACAAATCGATAACACTTTTTCGTTCGCGTACTCTTTCTCGAATCGGAGGAATGCGTATCGTTTCGGTAAAGATAGGTGAAGCAAATCTTTGTCAAATTTTAAGTAAACTTTTTTATCGACAGTGGTGGAAGCGCGGTCGGTCCACGGTTTTCGCGATTGTCCGAGTTATGCGGTATTGGTTGCGGTCAATAATGGGACGTGATGGGCTCAGTTGTACAGTGGCTCGCGCGCCAATCATCGAGTAGACAGTTTCCGACGGTAATACGGTAATGCTAAAGTCCTTTTATTTTAGCAAAGAAGGGGTTGTAAAATGAAAAGTTAGGGGTGAAAAAATTCTCGGTGGTTCCGACGAGAACTATAAGTGTGTAGAGTAGCCTGTTAAAATTTGAAAGCAATCGGTTCGGTAGAAAAAAAGTTAGGACACGGGCTGCCAACTTCGAGGTGCCAACTTCGATCAATAATAATAATAATAGACTATAACATTTTTTCAAACAAATTTTTTTTTGTATCTTTAATATGTAAATAAAAACATCCTAAATATCCAAAACGATTCATTTTTATTTTCCTACAAAAAAACGCCCTCCAAAAAAGACATGAAAATCGGCTTAAGTTGCCAGACTACTACCTTAAATGGGAATGAAAATGAAGGGGAAGTAACGCGTTAAAACCTGACGGAATTATGAGTAAACTTTTTGTTTGTTTATTTTTTTCGGTAAGAAAAATAATATCGTTTATTATCTTTGTGGTCTCGAGGGTTTTTCAGAGTTCGCGAAATCGATCACCCGGACCACTGATTTGATAATTGATATCACGTTGATATCGAAGTATCAGATGGCAATTATTGTTTTTTTTGTTTTTATAAATCGCTAAAAGTTTCCGCGGTCCCCCATGTTATGCGGTATTTCCCACGGTCAATAGTGGGATAGGTGACCCCGCTTAGTTGTGCAGTAACTTCGCACGGCGATTACTGATCGGGATGATACCACTGAAACTCGGCAAAGGCAGGTTTTCCGCAGTTTCCCCGTGCCCTCGTGGAAATGCGAGCCAGCATTAGGAAATAGTGGGTACGAACAACACTCTGGGGAGTCTCGAGGAATGAAATTGAGAATAAAGGGATGTAAAAACCTGCGGATGACGCTAATTTAAAAAAAAAGAAGATTTTTGTTTTTCCTTTAGGAAATTAACACGCAATATATCGTAATCGGGAAACCACGTTGTCGTCCGGATGAGATTGTCAAAAATAAAGAAAGAAAGAGTTTCCGATGACAATACAACTAAAATTTAGTAAAGGTCACCAGATTTTCTGCACTTTCCCCGTGCCCTCGTGGAAATGCGAGCCAACATTAGGAACCAGTGGGTACGAACAACACTCTGGGGAGTCTTGAGGAGTGGAATTGGGAGCGAAGGGATGTAAAAACGGTTATTGAAAAGAAATGATTTTTGTTTTCGCGTTAGTTGTCGTCAGGATAGGATAATTAAAAAAAATTTAAAAAACGTGAGACGAGGATGGTGTAGCGGAGAAGCCGAATAACTGACGAACTCCAATGAGTTTTCGATGCCTCGGGGCTCTCCGGTTCGTGAACCATGAAGTTTTTTTTTTTAAATGAGAAAAGAGAAAGAGAATTAGTAGTAGTAGCGACGAAGGAAGTGAGCTCGAGGCGGTGTTCAGGAAATAGGCTCGGTGAACACCGCGGCCTGTGCCGATGATGGCTTCTCCGGCGTTCACCAGTGTTTTTCGTCCGTAACGTATATATATGTAACTCAGCGCGCGCATCGGCAGAAACTTGGTCGGCTTGGTTCTGCGGCACTGCGCTCCGGGCCGGAAGCGTTGTTACCCGAGAGGCCTCTTCTATACCTTGGTTTTCCTTCCTATCTATATGTACATTGTGTACCTCTTATTATAACGTCCATATATACACATACACGGCGTTAATGCACATATATATATATCGTCTGTGTGTATATAAAAAATAAAATCATTTCCTGCGGGCAGGGCGGTTCAGTGCTCCCGCACCCCGATCTACTTACGCTCTTGTACCTTCGCTCGTACGCAAGAATCTTTTGTTTTTTCTTCATAAAGTCGACGAATCAATAAAAGAAAATTCGTCATATTTTTCCTCCGAAAGTGGATTGAATTTTCGAAATATTTTTTTTTACCGACTAGGCCTCGGATTTTAAGAACAAACTGGGACCGCGAAAGTTCTTACAATCGAGGCTGCTTAAGCCCGTGGCAAAATGTGCCATTGAGTACTCAATGGAAAAGGCCGGTTACCATACACTTTCAACGCCTATTTTATGGGAAAGTCAAGGAAAAACTTTTATAGGCAGCAAGCTAAATGTAAGGTCAACGACAAGTTCGAACGGCAATTTCTTTCCATAGAAACTTAGTGGAAAGACAATGGCCAGCTGGAATCGTAATTTCTCTCCGTAGAAACTGAATGGAAATGCCAATGGATTGTGAAAGATAAAATTCGTATGGAATTGTCTTCACCATTGGCCCATGTCGTTCAAGTGCGAATTCTAATAGAAATTTGTTATTAGAAAAATATGCGTAAGGAAAAATGTTGTATAGCATTTGTTGTCACTGCCATCTCTATGATGTACCACAATAAATGTTCGTGCAATATATATTTCCCTTAAGTCTGTAAGTTAATACTAATAATAATATACCGAATGCGTTTCCGGCTGATTTCAGTATTCTATGCACGGCTTACGTTACGCGTATAAACATTAAAGATACGCCCTTTTTGCTCTACGTCACGATATGTACGAGGGGGGGACCCAAAAAAAAGCGAAAAGCATATTTTTATGATTTTTTGGCGGCGACATGAGTAATATAATTTTATTAAATAGAATTACATATTATTGTACAACTATTGAAGTATCTCAGAAAAAATTTTCAATGAAAAATATTGATAAATAAGCCGGTGACGTTGAATCTCCAGAGGCGCTTTGAAAAAAAGTAGTTTTGCGGTGAACATTATAACTCGTTACCGGATCATCTGAAACAAAAAAATTGATATGCATTTTAAAGGTGATGTATTTCTCGAGGTAATCAGGAAGAGTATTTTTTTTTTTTTTTTTCTATTTTTTGCAGCACTTGGAAGTGAAAAACGCAATTTTAGCTCAAAAAATCGCGCTTAATTTGTTATTAAAAAATTGAAAAAATTGAAAAAAAAACTCCTGATTACTTCTTGATTTATGTGAAGAAGTAATGTTTAAATTTTCAAAAGGATCGGTTCAGTAGATTTTGAGTTCTAATGTTCACAAACTTAAAAAAATGACGTTTTCGGGAAAATCGATTTAAAGTTTTTTATACGTGAAAATCAGGTATCACGGCCGGTCGTTTGAAACGCTGTAACTCCGTTAGTTTTACTCCGATTGACTTAAAATTTATACACAATATTCTCGACATATTGTTCATTCATAAAAAAAATTAAAAAAAAATGCAAAAAAAAAATTTTTAAACCCTACCCCCCCCCCCCCCCCCCCCCTAAGCATTACAGTAGTTTCCGCGGCCGATTTCCCCAACAGGAAACAAAATTTCACAGCCGCTCGTTGCTCTCGACAATCGGCCATCACGTTTTCGCCGAAATGGGAAAAAATTTGTTTCGCTACAAAAATTCCCACGGGCGAACCGATGCACTCACGGCGACAGAACTTCGCACACTAACTCAGGAGACGTGTCCCCAACGGACACCTGGTCGAGCAATGGGTTCCCCCACTCTCCCTCCCTGCCGCAGCGCAATTCCCGTTTTTTTTGGGTCCCCCCTCGTATAACACATTAACGGGCAAGTATGCCATTAAGTGCGATGGGAAAGAAGCCATTGAATTTCCATTGCACCGTAGGCACAAATGCAGTGAAGGCTTTTTTTTATTTTCCCAAGGGTAATTATTACCTTTCGTTTTCCCATAGGCACGAGCAATGGCAATGGCCATTGGAGTTTTTAATGGACTTTTTATCATTCATTTCGCATTGGGGACAAGCAATAGCAATACCAATGGGATTCCGAATGGAGTTTTTATCCTTGGCAAAAGCGCCTTCGTTGCCATTGCTTCTGACCCAATGCAAATTCAATGGCATTCCTTAACGGCAACAAATGTCACATTTTTTCATTAAACCCCCCAATCGGGCGCTTACGGTCAGGGCCGTATCATGGCATATGATCGGGGCGCCATTTCCCGTCGTGTTTAGTGTTATGTACGTTCATGTTTTTTTCATGACCAAACCTAAAAAGGGCCCCAATAACTTTTAAAAGAAACACGACTACGGTCCTGACCGTCGTGACGTGGATGCGTCCCACCGTGCACGGGCGAGGCAGAGGATTGGGAGTTTCCTTAAAATCGAGATCCTCGGGTAAAAGTAGATAAATCATATTGTATATTGTCATCGTTATCTTTTTACCTTTGCAAATAGATTCTCGCTCGAAAGTTTGTCTTCGATTCGAATATAGCGGGTTTTCCCTGCTTGTTTGTACAACTTGAGACCTCTCAATCCCTTTGTCGTCGCTTTATTTTTTAACATTTCCAACGGTACTGCACCCAACAATATAGATACATACTCGTATCTATATATAGGCAGATTATCGAGTGTATATACGAGTGTAGAAAAAAGATCTCTCGACAGGCTGAAGTGGAATAACCGTGGACGTGTGAGGCGGGTACGGTTTTCCCGCGAGTGCGAATCATCGATCCCTTATACCCCCCCCCCCCCCCCCCTCCTTCGCCCTTCTGGTTCATCGCAGCCTCTCTTTGCTCTTCACGCGCGCGAGCCCGTACTTATACCGTCGCGGGATAATTTGCCTCGACGTAGTGCAAACCGAGAGTGAATTATGTAAACCATAATGTCCTGACTACGCACGCGCATATATATCTCTTTGCAACGAGAGACTACTCCCAAGGGGCACGCTCGCGAGGCGCTACCGGACGAATAATTTAATGGACCAAATGTCGCTCCCGTTGTTCCTTACACCATATAACCGCCGAAAAGTGTGCCAAAAGTATTTGTTTTTTTTTTTTCATTATCAATGGCAACGAAAAATCCGAGCAATAGCCACGACATGTCGACGCGTAATGATTCTTTGGAAGCAAAGACTCTTCGGAATATTCAAAATGCTATAAAATTTTTTGCAAAAAGCTTCGACTCGATAAAGGAAAATTTATGAACGATCGAGCGATCACGCTTGATTTTGCCGAAATTAAATGACGACGTGAAATCTCAAGTATTTCCAATGATTACTTCAGCAAAGAATGATTATTCGATAACCCAAATCCCTGAAAAGTTTCCAAGAAATTGGTCAAGTCGTTCCCGAGATATAACACATACTTACACATCTACACGCGCGCAAACACAAACACCCACACACACACACACACACACACAAAACATTGAAATTAAGGAGTAAGAACTTTGACGATTTATTTTGCGAGTATGAAAAAATAAATAGGATTTCTTTCCAGCTGGTTTATTTAAGGTAGTAGTCTGGTAATTAAGCCGATTTTCATGTCTTTTTTGGAGGGCGTTTTTTTTGTAGGAAAATAAAAATGAATCGTTTTGGGTATTTAGGATGTTTTTATTTACATATTAAACGTACAAAAAAAAAATTTTGAAAAAATTTAATAGTTTATTATTATTATTATTATTATTGATCGAAGTTGGCACCTCGAAAAAAAAGCGCGTGGGTGGCCCCGGTGATTTTGGCTCTTGATGTTATCTGAAATCAAAAATTCTTGATAATTCTTAATCTATAGACGTGTCATTCTGGTCGGAACTACTGAAGTTAAATTTCATGGAAAAATAACAAAATGGCGGACTTTGGAAAAAAACATCCTTTTCCATTTTGTTATTTGTCCATGAAATTTAACTTCGGTAGTTCCGACCAGAATGACATGTCTATAGATTAAGAATTTTTTATTTCACATAACATCAAGAGCCAAAATCACCGGGGCCACCTACGCGCTTTTTTTTCGAGGTGTCAACTTCGATCAATGATAATAATAATAATAAACTATTAAATTTTTTCAAAAAATTTTTTTTTTGTATCTTTAATATGTAAATAAAAATATCCTAAATATCCAAAACGATTCATTTTTATTTTCCTACAAAAAAACGCCCTCCAAAAAAGACATGAAAATCGGCTTAAGTTACCAGACTACTACCTTAAGACATATTGAAGTATGAAGAAAAAATTCTTATTATCATTTTTGTACAAAATGGCGATGACAGAGTCCATGTTGAAAATGGTCTTTTTTTAAAACACCTTCATGGGAGGACGGTTTTCTCGTAAAGTATAAAACCTGAAATAAAAAACCAAAAAAATTTATAATCTATATACTATTGGCTGTGGGAATACATACGGGTTTTTTTTTAATCAAATTTTGTAGAAATTGTGCACTTTTGAAAAAATGAACCGATTTTTTGCCAAAAAAAAGCAGTAAATTGTTTATAAAAAACAAAGTTTCCATTAAATCAAAAAACGACTACGTACTCCGATAGAGAATGTAACAGTGAAGCTACTATCAAAATTTCAAATCGATCCATGAAAAGGCGATTTTCAAAGATGAGCTCTGTCGCCGCCATTTTGGATCAAAATGATAATAAAGAATTGTTCGGTCATACTTCAATATGTATTAAATAAACCCTCTGAAAAGAAATCCTATTCCTTTTTTTTCATACTCCCAAAATAAATCGTCGAACTTAGGCCTTTTATTCTTCCGCTAGAGTCGTGTTATCTCCAACTCAATTTTTTTTTTCCACGAGAACAAAGCTTTCTCTCCTCTGTGTGACATATTAAAATAAAACTAATACCATTTCGCAACGATTCTGTGAAATTTACTCGTCATTAAAAATCTTAATTATCCAGTGAACTAATCCTGATCCGTTCTAGTCGCGTATCGCATTTATTTTACTGGATAATTAAGATTTTTACGACGAGTAAATTTTAGCCGACAGTCGAACCTCCTAAAATCAACGATGATACAGCCTAACGCGTGTCATATCCGCCGTTAAAATCTTAATAAACAAAATCGAGAATTCACTCGAGTACATATTTTGTTCATAATATATTTCGTCAAATTAATCATCGTTCACCGCGGCCGAACCTTCATCCTGCTGGAAAATAATAATAATAACGCATTTTATCGTTATCTGGCGTCGTTTCCGCCGTTGAACGTTGCGACCGTCTCGGTCTCGCCACTATACCGTTCTTCTCTTCGTCCGTAATGATGTACCCGCGCGGAGAAACGGGACAAAAGTATGTCGGAGCGACGTAAAAAAAAAGAAGGAAAGAAAAAACAGTGATGAACAATGCGCACTTGATCTCGGATCGGCCCACGTGCAATTAAACGATATACCCGAGAAGTGTTTGCCCTGACTGGAGCCTCGTTGAACGAGTCAATGACTGAATGACCGAGAAGATGATTTGATTATGAATCCTCCTCCCCCCCCCCCCCTTCTCCTCTTCATCGCCAGCAGCAGGCACACACCGCGAGTGTGAGGGCAGAGAATCGTGCGCTTTAAAGCTTCCATTGACCCCCCCACCCCCTACCGCCGCTCCCTCTAACGCTGCTCTATTATCTTACATACGCGCGCGGTAGTACGTGACTCTCACCCGCTATTAAACATTATACATTGGGAGATAGGATCCCTGATGTAGGTACATACATATATATATATGTATTATTATTATAATATATATATATATATATATATATACGTGCGTACGGATTAAGAGATATACAGGGTGTCCCAAAACTCGCACGTCAGAGTGACACGGGGATAACATTGGCTTCGGATCTATCAGAATAAACAAATATGACCTCGGTAAAAGTTTAATGGTTTTCGGGAAAAATCGCCTTTTTTATTCAAATCGCTATTTTTTATTCAAATCGCTATTCTTGTTACTCCCCTGTTTTCGTTTGTATTTCCGACCACTTCAAGATTTGGTGTGAATTTGGACTTCGTTTACAGTTTGAACTTTCATAGCAATGGTAGCGGAATAGCAAGTGCTACGTAGCGATTTTCCGAAAAATCAAAAAAGACGATTTTTCTCGAAAACCATGAGACTTGTACCGAGGTCATATTTGTTTATTCTTATAGGTCCGGAACCAATCCAACCCCCGTGTCACTCTGACGTGCTAATTTTGGGACACCCTGTATATGCACGTAGGACACGATGCTGCTCGTCCCGTTCTACGGGCAGCGGTTCTTCCCCTATTTTCACGTTTTATATACTCCGTACACGTGTTACAATGAACATCGACGAAGAAATATGAAATCCACTCGAGGATTTTATTTATTTATTTTTTCTTCTTTTCGTTGAGAAGCCCGAGATCTACAGTTCGTTCGCGTCTTGAACCCGTCACTTGAACCCGAACGAGCGTGCACCCCCCCGCGGGGACGGGGCGGAGTGGCGAGGGGGTGTTCGCGATGCGTAAACGTGGAAACTCGTTCCGATCTCGTTCGCGCGATTATATAGCTCTCTTGCATAGCTGTAACGCGATACATATGGGACAATATCCATGAAATATAGATACGAACGGAAATGGACAAATTTCCGCGATTTTTCGGTCTATCCTTTTTGACGTAGAACTCTCGGAATTTCTACTTTAGAGTTCTCGACACATTGATATATATATATTTTTTGTTTACACTTAACGATTGCGTGAGAAAATAATTTATTTGAATTCATTAAGGTAGTAGTCTGGTAACTTAAGTCGATTTTCATGTCTTTTTTGGAGGGCGTTTTTTTTGTAGGAAAATAAAAATGAATCGTTTTGGATATTTAGGATGTTTTTATTTACGTATTGAAGATACAAAAAAAATTAGTTTGAAAAAATGTAATAGTTTATTATTATTATTATTACTGATCGAAGTTGGCACCACAGAGTTGGCAGCCCGGGTCCTAACTTTTTTTCTACCTAACCGATTGCTTTCAAATTTTAACAGGCTACTCTACACACTTATAGTTCTCGTCGGAACTACCGAGAAATTTTTTCACCCCTAACTTTTGATTTGACAACCCCTTCTTTGCTAAAATAAAAGGACTTTTTTCCAAAGTTCGCCATTTTGTTATGCGATTACGAATCGGAAAGAATTTTTGTCGAGAGCGCGGAAATACAATGTGAAAATCAAATATAAAAAATACGAGGGTGCAAAACACCTCGATCGAAAACAATGTATGTAACAGGGAGACATGTCAACCTTACGGCGTCATTTTACCAATTGTAATATACCGGTAAATTACATATCGATCTTTTTTTTGTTTACCGAAAACTGAATTTTACACAAAAAATTCCTTCGTCCTGTCGCTCGATCGATTCTTCAAATAAACTTCAATAATGATTTCCACAACCATATTAAATTAAATAACGAATAAATCGGCATAAATTATTTCGCCGTGAACAATGAAAAATTTCCTGCAGTCAGAAATAAACGGGAAATATAAATGACTTTCTGTAAATAATAATAATAGTAACGAGGATAATAATAATAATAATAATAATAATAATAATGACGAACTCTCATCACTGAAATTATCGTTTGTCTCTCGGAGACAGTGATACTTCTAACGGAGGTTGTCGTTCTTAATTTTTTTTTTATTTCATTATTTTTTATTCCGCCTTAAAATGACAATAGTCACTTTCTTTTATATGCCGTTGTCTAATATATCTATGGTCAACGGAATTTTCACTCAAATTTCGAAACTCTCGTGCTTCTTACGTGATTTCACAAAGAGTTTCTCCTTCGTGCCGGGCCGTTGGTCGATGCATAAAAAGAAGAAAGAATTCATTTTTTTTTAAGGTTCGAAACGAATTGCGTGTGCCAGTCTCGGCCCGTTCGCGGCGACTACCTAATATATATCCGGTACATATACAATACAATACAGTACATATACAATTTACTACATATATATATTTTTTTTTTCTTCTTATAATACGTAAAACATGTGTACGGAGTTGAGAGTGTGCGAGAAATGCTTTGATTCTTGAGGCGAGAGCCAAGTTATAAAGCAAAAAAAAAGAAAGATTTCGTAAAAATAGTAAATGCCTGTTATAGATTATAGACAGAGTCGAGTCACGTAAAATGAAGAAACATATTTTTTTCGTAAGTTCTCTTTGTATAATTTTGTTTTTTGTTTTTTTCAAATCACGCACTCCGAAAAATGTCCGGTGCCCTTCTCTTACTCCGAAAAATTTTGTATACCCTTCCCTTACCCCCAAACATTTTTGACGCCCTTCTCTTACTCCGAAAATCTTTTGATGCTCTTCTCTTACTCCAAAAAAATGTTTGATCTTCTTCTCTTACTCCGAAAAATTTTTGATGGCTTTCTCTTGCTCCGTACAATTTTTGACGCTCTTCTCTTACTCCAAAAATGTTTGACGCTCTTCTTTTGCTCCGAAAAATTTTGAATACCCTTTTCTTAGTCCGAAAAATTTTTGATGCCTTCCTCTTACTTCGACAAACTTTTGATGCCATTCTCTTCCTTCGAAAAATTGTTGATGGTCTTACTCCAAAAATTTTTGACGCTCTCCTTTTGCTCCGAAAAATTTTGAATGTCCTTCTCTTACTCCGAAAAACTTTTGATGCCTTCCTCTTACTCCGACAAACTTTTGATGCCATTCTCTTCCTTCGAAAAATTGTTGATGGTCTTACTCCAAAAATTTTTGACGCTCTCCTTTTGCTCCGAAAAATTTTGAACACCCTTCTTTTACTCCGAAAAATTTTTGATGCCTTCCTCTTACTCCGACAAACTTTTGATGCCATTCTCTTCCTTCGAAAAATTGTTGATGGTCTTACTCCAAAAATTTTTGACGCTCTCCATTTGCTCCGAAAAATTTTGAATGCCCTTCTCTTACTCCGAAAAAATGTTGACGCTCTTCTCTTGCTCCGAAAAGAATTTTTGACGTCCTTCTCTTACTCCGAAAAATTTTTGACGCCCAACAACGGACGCTGGATTATATTCCCGCGTCAGGAAATTATGGCTATAGGGAAAATTTAATATGTACGGTTTGTTGAAAGAATGGACGATCGGAATGTTGGATAACAACGGGCGTGGGGGTGTCGATAGTGAGAAACTGAAAATCGAACGTTATATACATCTATCGTTATTGACCACCGGCTAACAACAGCCGCCCTTCTCTCCCCACACTGGCCACCCTCACACACCAATACAGATTCACGGTGTCTACTGTGCGGTTGTCGGGGAGAAACCGGCCGACGATCGATGCAGCCCCTCTTCTCTAGATATCGTACATAGAACGCGCCACCATCGTACTCGAACCGTATACCTCACGAGTGACCGTTCAATTTCACAGAAATTCTAACCAAGTTATATTCGAACATGAGATTTTCTCAATATTTCACAAAATTCATGGCTATTCACCCGTTGAATATCATCATAAATTAAAACGAATAATTTCATTGATCCTTCGTCAAAAGGATCTTTTGTCTTTTTTTTTTTCTTCAATTTTCACGCGCGCACGTTCGAGAATTTTTTTTCCGAACGTGTCGTTTCGACCTTTCGACGCATTTTGAAAAGCCATTGGCATTGAAAACCGGAAAAAAAAGAAGTCTGACACTGATACAAAGCTTCCTCTGAAACAAAGGAATATGAGAATGAAAAAAAAAAAAAAAAAAAAAGCAGCAAATGATAATGCCCAGAGAAAACATTTGAAGCACGGACTTAATTGTACTGCTGACGAGAATAATACCCGTACACTTCGCCCTGCAACGAGATGAGTGTTTTTTTTTTACTCACAACAGTAACGTCCACTGTTGTGCATGAAATATTATAACTCATGACGCGTTGTTTCCGTATAATTCTCGCTCCTCGTATACTCGAACGACGTGTCTACGGATGATCGTCTCTCGTCGACCGGTATATATTTTTATCGTTACGGCCCAGAGGGGTTGTTTCTTGAAGAATAAAAAAAATGCTCTCGCCTTACTCGCTCGAAATCTCGCGCGGCCGGTTACCGTCTCGTTGAGGAACGATACACGGGGTGGAGAACGCGAGATTGCCGACGATATATGACCGATATTGTATACCGAAGATAGAGAAGCGTAAAGGTACGTACGAGTGTACGGGGAGAAAATAAATTCCTTTGTCGTTGGCGTCGGGGGGCGCGCTCTCGCGATCGTGCATGTCGTCGTGATCCGAGGGGTTGTTTGTTTGTGTGTGTGCGTGTGTTTCAGTTTCTGTGGTAACAAACGAGGGATGCAGGGCTACGCCAATGCCGACCAAAAAGCACACGTACGTACCGCGGATAAAAGGGGGTGCGTTGGGGCTTCGGGAGCAAGCCAGGTGGCGCGCAACCGTTGCTCCGCATCACTCGCCACACAGAGGCGCTCCCTTCCTCGTCCTCATACGCACACGAACACCCGTTTGTACATACGGTATATATTATATGGAATGCTGGTAAAATTAAGGGCGTAACTCGCGTGACTTCGTTGTTAAAATCGTGACATTGGGCGTCCTTTTGATTTTGGGCTGCTGTAGATGGTTGCGGGGGGAAAAGGACCAGCAGGCTCTGTATCCCTCGACGGGTTCGCCCTGTCGTGTGCAAACGTTGCCGAGCTCCATCCAAGCAGCTGCAACCGATTCCCTCCCTAACGTTTCTCTTCTCTCTCTCTCTCTCTCTCTCTCTCTTCCACTTTGTCTATCGGTACCTTATATACAGAGAGTTGGACTCACGGGGACGCTAACTTGTGGCCCGCATGTGCCGAGAAAGGAAGCACGAGAAAAAGCTCGCGAAGGACCCTTCGACGATCCTCGTACTTCGTGCATCCTACATTTTTTCAACTATAAATCGCTTTCGAGGTTAAGGTTGTAGTCTGGTAACTTAAGCCGATTTTCATGTCTTTTTTGGAGGGCGTTTTTTTGTAGGAAAATAAAAATGAATCGTTTTGGATATTTAGGATGTTTTTATTTACATATTAAAGATACAAAAAAAAATGTTGTTGAAAAAATTTAATAGTTTATTATTATTATTATTATTATTGATCGAAGTTGGCACCTCGAAAAAAAAAACGCGCGGGTGGCCCCGGTGATTTTGGCTCTTGATGTTATCTGAAATGAAAAATTCTTGATAATTCTTAATATATAGACATGTCATTCTGGTCGAAACTACTGAAGTTAAATTTCATGGATAAGTAACAAAATGGCGGACTTTGGAAAAAAAGTCCTTTTATTTTAGCAAAGAAGGGGTTGTAAAATAAAAAGTTAGGGCTGAAAAAATTTCTCGGTAGTTCCGACGAGAACTATAAGTGTGTAGAGTAGCCTGTTAAAATTTGAAAGCAATCGGTTCGGTAGAAAAAAAGTTAGAAAATTTTTTTTGGGTCTTTAATATGTAAATAAAAACATCCTAAATATCCAAAACGATTCATTTTTCTTTTCCTACAAAAAAAACGCCCTCCAAAAGAGACATGAAAATCGGCTTAAGTTACCAGACTACTACCTTATTTAAAAAAAACACTAGAAAGATTCTTTCACTCGATCTCGGAAAATCTAAACGTCCGTCTCGAATGATTCACCGTTTGTACGAGTCGCGAGGTTGTTTTGGCGGCATTGCCTAAGGCCCAGGCCCGTGACACGCACGAAGATGCGAAGGATATTGACGAAACTAACGATTTTAGAGTTGCCATTGTCGCATTGAGAGAACAATGGGATTTGATTTAACGAAATCCACGTTCAATCCCCTCGTTCCAACGAATTTTTCAGTTGGTACTACAAATATTTTGTTTGCCGCAAGGACATTTTCGTCGACTGACCCTAATAATTGTTGGAGAAACTAATAATTTATTTGTACCGTGTAAAAATTCGTTTGTACAACGGGTAAACGCCGATTTAGTGAATCCAAATACGTTTTTTTTTTCCCATTGTGGGAATAATGGAAATAATCGTTTTTCGACCCGAATAATTATTGAACAAACTAATAATTTATGTGTATCAAGTAAAAATTCGATTGTATAACGGGTAAACGCCGATTTAGCGAATCCAAATACGTTTTTTTTTTCCCCCAGTGTGGGAATAATGGAAGTAATCGTTTTTCGACCCAAATAATTATTGAACAAACTAATAATTTATGAGTACCAAGTAAAAATTCGTTTGAACGAGGATGAACGTCGATTTAGTCAATCCAAATACGTTTTTTTCCTCCAGTACGTAAACAATTGAAATAATCGTTTTTTCGACCCTAATAATTATAGAACAAACTAATAATTTATTTGTACCAAGTAAAAATTCGTTTGAACGAAAATGAACGCTGATTAAGCCAATGAAAATATTTTTTGTTTCCCCGCTGTGTAAACAGTGGAAATAATCATTTTTCCTGTGTGTGTCTGTTGAGGAATGAGGATATTCTCATTTGGAAAATCCACGTGAGGTATCCCTGTTCGAATAGGATGACGGCGGGGGGGGGGGGGGGGGGGGGGGGGAGAGATCGTAGCGAGGGATGAGCAGCCGGCCGGATAGGGTACGTAAATGTAAAACGAATCCGCTGAGATCTCGAAGCCCAACGCTGCTGCCGCTGCTGCTGCTACACGTGAGAGTGAAAGCACGCAGGATGCCGTAGCAGCCCCGCAACAATACCCACCCGGGCGTTACTATATATACATCGCACCCGTATATATATATATATATATTTATACGTGGTTGTGCCGCTGTTTCGAGCACTACTTACTACACAACGCGTTCAGAGGCTTTGGGCTCTGTGGATATATAGCAGTCGTTCTCGCAGGAGCTGTGGGGCAGAGACCAGGCAGCTGGTGTGGTTCACTTTGCACAACCCGCCAGTCGCTACACCGGCGTCGTCCGGTTCTGCTGCGCGTTTAACCACATCGAGTCGCTGGTTCCGATAAATTTGTATTTTCCGTATCTACTGTTTTCATATTTCGTCGATTCCGCCGGATTTTTCTCATCGCCTTTTGCCCATTTTGAAATTAGAAGCGGAAGCTTCGTCGCCCGAATCATTTCTCCATCTTGCTCGCGTCGATTCTAAAGCGTCACCCTCCACTTCCGGTCTCTCGAATCTTCCCTCCGGCTCCGCTCGTACATAGCTCTCGCCGCTAGGGGATGATTCCTTGCCGTGATCCTCCTCGGCTCGTTCCATCGATTCTCGCGCGATTCATATCCTTCGACCTGCTTCTCCCCTCTTCCTCTCGAAATCTTCGAGTCTGCGCGTAGGCTCCTCCGGACTAACTTACCGACCGAGATCCGCAACGTCGGAGATCTTTCATCAAGGTTATTCTCGCCTCTTCCTCTGTTTGGATTTTTGTTGTTTCGGGGTCAATGACACAATTGTAATCGCCCGGAAAATTGTAATGCTGGAAACTTACGAAATCGTTTGTGAGCGACACGAGGAACAACGAATGCATCTCGGGCTTCGGAGGCCCGGGAGGCCTCTTACCGTTCACAGAGCTACTCGACTCGCTCGTATACGCCTCTCCGCAAATGCATCCGGTGAGTGTTTTGCGGCGCATCTTTCACTAAATCAACGTACTCTCTTGAAGTACATATATATAAGTGTTTACGTCAAATATAAACTTAACCCAACTCCATTCTTCTAGTCTCTCTCGGTTAAAATGTATAATGACCTGTCAGCGAAACTAAAAGGCCGTAAAATAATTGAGCAATTCAAAATAATGCTATAGGTTAAAAATGATCAGTATATAGAATTTATGTTAATGTGTAATATCATGTATAACAAATAGCTGAGAAACCTAATAAACATCGATCAATCAATCTCTCTCTCTCTCGATCTTAAGGTAGTAGTCTGGTAACTTAAGCCGATTTTCATGTCTTTTTTGGAGGGCGTTTTTTTTGTAGGAAAAAAAAATGAATCGTTTTGGATATTTAGGATGTTTTTATTTACATATTAAAGAATCAAAAAAAAAAAATTTTTTGAAAAATTCAATAGTTTATTATTATTATTGATCGAAGTTGGCACCTCGAAGTTGGCAGCCCGGGTCCTAACTTTTTTTCTACCGAACCGATTGCTTTCAAATTTTAACAGGCTACTCTACACACTTATAGTTCTCGTCGGAACCACCGAGACATTTTTTCACCCCTAACTTTTTATTTTACAACCCCTTCTTTGCTAAAGTCCTTTTATTTTAGCAAAGAAGGGGTTGTAAAATAAAGAGTTAGGGGTGAAAAAATGTCTCGGTGGTTCCGACGAGAACTATAAGTGTGTAGAGTAGCCTGTTAAAATTTGAAAGCAATCGGTTCGGTAGAAAAAAGTTAGGACCCGGCCTGCCAACTTCGAGGTGCCAACTTCGATCAATAATAATAAACTATTAAATTTTTTCAAAAAAGATTTTTTTTTTATCTTTAATATGTAAATAAAAACATTCTAAATATCCAAAACGATTTATTTCTATTTTCCTACAAAAAAACGCCCTCCAAAAAAGACATGAAAATCGGCTTAAGTTACCGGACTACTACCTTAAGGCAGTCTGATCTAACGAGGATTTTTTTCGAAGTTAGAAAAAAAAAATTCATAGGTACTATTAAATATTTCAACATCGGTCTTTTTTCCACTTATTTATTGATACTCGCGGGTACGCTGCAAATTTTTTCGAGTACAATAAAAATCAATTAACAGTGCTACGCGGTTTCAAGTCGCCACGATCCCATGGCGACTGTCACTACGATTCCAGACGTTCTACTCGTCTGAAACGAAAAATTCAAAGAGATTATTAAACGGCACGAGTATGGCTATGGCGTGAACCTCTAAAATTTCGAAGAGAAAAGTATGAAACATTTTTTATGGTTGATCAATGATTTAAAAAAAATTCGTAAATCCGTACGCATTGTTTTGAGGGTCGCCATTTTGTAAATTTTTTTTTTTTCGTCGTAATTTTCGAGGTTCACGCGATAGCCATACTTGTACCGATCGATAATCGTTTTGGCTCTTTTTATTTCAGATGAGTAGAACGTCCGGAATCATGGTCACAGTTATCTTGGCGACTCGAAACTGCGTAGCAACTTTAATTTATTTCTATTGGACTCGAAAAAATGTGTAGAGCGCCTGCAAGTATCGATCAATAAGTGGAAAAAAAGACCGATGTTGAAATATTTAATAGTACCTATGAATTTTTTTTCAACCTCGAAAACAATTCCTCGTTTTGATTAAAAGACTGCTTTAAGATAGTAGTCTGGTAACTTAAGCCGATTTTCATGTCTTTTTTGGAGGGCGTTTTTTTGTAGGAAAATAAAAATGAATCGTTTCGGATATTTAGAATGTTTTTATTTGCATATTAAAGATACAAAAAAAAATTTTTTTGAAAAAATTGAATAGTTTATTATTATTATTATTATAGATCGAAGTTGGCACCTCGAAAAAAAGCGCGTGGGTGGCCGCGGTGATTTTGGCTCTCGATGTTATCTGAAATGAAAAATTCTTGATAATTCTTAATCTATAGACATGTCATTCTGGTCGGAACTACTGAAGTTAAATTTCATGGATCAATAACAAAATGGCGGACTTTGGAAACAAAACTCCTTTTATTTTAGCAAAGAAGGGGTTGTAAAATGAAAAAAAAATTAACTTCAGTAGTTCCGACCAGAATGACATGTCATTCGGGGCACCGGGGCATTTAAAGATACAAATAAAAAATATAAATTTTTTTTTGTATCTTTAATATGTAAATAAAAACATCTTAAATATCCAAAACGATTCATTTTTATTTTCCTACAAAAAAACGCCCTCCGAAAAAGACATGAAAACCGGCTCAAGTTACCAGACTACTACCTTAAGGAACTGGGCCTAAATGGGCAAGAAAAAATGAAAATGAAAATAAAACATATTTTCGTTGCGTTCCAACGAGGCAAACTTCAACAGCATCACAATATAAATCAGAATAATAATATACAAGAATTTTCGCTCCGTCCTTCATCAATTTCCCATCGTTCGACCTAAATAGCCAACGGTAAAACGAGAGGGGTCTCATACCGAGGTATTTCTTTGTCCCGTGATCTAGGCAATCCACGCGGGTTTGCCTTCGTCGCACGCACATTTGCGTCGTCATTAAACTTTTACTACGAACGACCTACGGTCAAATGCTGTTTTTATTTTACGACCAAGAATTTCTGTTTCTATATTATTTCAATTTCGCTCAATACTAAACCTACAAGGTACGATACGACAAGAAATGTCGGTAGGTTTTCGCGTTAAATTGAATTTAAATGTAATTCAATATAGGACAATTCAATTTCGTATTTGAATAAAAAATGTAATTATTCAAATTAATGGGGGGGGGGGGGGGGGGGGAGAAATGATGACGAACGAAATTGTTCCGAGTTAACGCTGCGTATATATTTCGTTGACGGTCTTACTGGTCTCAAATTATTTTCGATCGATCGAGCATCTCAGTCAAAATTCTCCCCCTCAGTTGGCACTCACGGATCGTCAACGATCCTCGTGCGAGCACCGACAGATGTGCTCTCCCGCATCGTTCACGAGCCTCGAGAATCTCTCACTGCCCTCCCGCTCACTCTCTTGAACAACCATCTACGACAACGCCCCATTGCGGGATTAAGCGAGTTCCGTGAGAGAGAGCGGGAGACTCTCCCTAACTTCGTTAATCCGATTGTGTTCGATAGCGCTTTGGGAGTTCGAGGCATCGAGAATATACAAAGTGCTACAGCGTGTACGATAACGCTATGGGAATATGCACTTGTCGCTCTGGGATTTTGCTTCGTCCTCGTGCGTCTATACCCACCCGAAGGCCGATTAAGTGCCTTCCATGCACATTTGCAAAGCATATATAGCCTCTTAACGCGGACCCCAATAATCTCTGGCGATAAAAAAGTTTTAACGAGTTGTACGCGGTCACGAGACCGGAAAGAAGCGACTTTTCCACGAAAGTTTCCTGGAAAGACATTTTTATTTATTAACGTACAAATTTATATACATGCTGTGATAACTTTTAACTTTATATTCATATTTTTTATATGTAAAAATTATGATTTTTAAAGCTGCTATAGCTGATCTCCGGGAGCTCCACTAAAAAAAGGGCGTCTTGCGGTGAGGACGATGTCTCTGGGTTGGATCATTTAAAATGAAATAACAAAAAAGATTTCGTTAATATAAGATATTATCTACTATTTACTCGAAGAAATAAGCAAAATATTATTTTTTAACAAAATGGTGGCTTTTCAGAAAGAAAAAATTCATTAAAAAATTAATCATTAAAAAATATATTTATAGAGCTTGTGTAAAAATTTGAGACCGATCGGTTCAGCCGTTTCCGAGGAATCTTGCTCACCCGACTTTGAAAACACAGTTTTGAGAAAAACGCGCTCAAACTTTCAATATTTACTTTCAAACGCCCCGAGACGTATTTACAAATGTGCGTTTAACTTCGAGTACATTCGTCGGATTGACATGAAATTTTCATGTTGCTGAACTTTGCGTCGTTGGAATGCAACGAAAATAGATTTTTTTATATCATTCATCCACCTTAAGGCTGAATTTTCGAAGGCAAAAATCGTTAAAACGTTTTTTGCGGTTTCCTTTAAGGGCCTGGACCCAAATCGGCACGAGACGCGAGAGCAATACTGAAAATGAAAATTTAATAAACGTGATTTCGTTGCGTTCCAACGATGCAAAGTTCAACATCGTTAATTTTTCTGTGTATATACTTAAGGGGTGAAATAGGGTTAGGACAGCGTTTTCTCAATGATTTTCATGAATTTTTTTATAGTATAAAAAATGAATATAATTTATTGAAACTTTGAGAATATTTTATACATATATTTACGTATATACTTTTAAATTTTTGAAGAATTTCCTTGAAAAACACCGAAAATATTAGCGACCCCATATTGCAGGTCACAATCAGACTCAGCATTTTGCGTACATTCTGGAAGCCGCAATTTTCATCCGAAAACAAACGAGGTTGGAATTTACTTTTATTATATTTCTCTCTTCTATATGAACCTGAATGCTATCAAAAAAAGAGAAAATTCTATTTTTTACAGGGGTCAAAACAAAAAAGCATGATTTTTTGCCACTTTTTACAACTTTATTTGCGAAAAAAAAATTATTTTAAATAATGACAGTATTCTGATTTTAGGTTCATATAGAGCGCAATACTGTGAAGAAAGTAACTGCCAATTTTCAAAACGATTGGTTGAAAACTTTTCAAACTAGCGTGTACGCAAGTTCAAAAAATGCCGTTTTCAGAAAAACGCGTTCGAAACACGTGGCGCGCTCGAGGCCTGAAGGAGAGCTACTCATTTTAATGGCTTATAACAATAGACCGAGTCGAAATTTTCATTTAAAATTTTGGGAACATATTTTTCAATAGTTTTACTAACAATTTAAGAAATTTAAAAAAAATCGAATTTTTGAACCGTTTAACCCTATTTTCCTCCTTGAATATATGTACATTACGAAAATGATATTAACATTTTTTTTTTTTAATCCTGACTGCGTATAAGTCCTTAACCCTCTTCGCGCATTATAACGCGGTATAAAATTGTTTTTTTTTTTTTATAAAATGTTACAAATTGAAACTTGAGTATTGCTTCCTCGTCATTTTCGTCAACTCTTTCAATTTTCCTTTCCTCATAGAGAAAATAAAAATGACGAAGAAATATTCAATTTTCAATTTGCACCATTTTTTTCTTCCCGTTATTCGATAGGACAAAGTTCCCTTGGTTTTGAAGGCTTTCTTTTTCGTATCGATTTTCCTTAAATCCCATTAGCCTCGTACGTCAAAAATCTCTTGACTTATACTTTTAACCGAGATTTTTGGAAAATAAAACGCTCCAAAATCTCAGCGGATTGTTCGATCGTAAAGAAAATCTAAATGGTACGAACGGGGCTGTTTGCTCCGCTTGCGTGCAAAATTTCGACCCGATTGGTCAAACCCTTCCGAAGTTATGCTCGTTCGATTTTTTTTGTAGCCTCGCGCATACATACACACACACACACATTCCGTCATTTGTGAACGTATTTTTTTTACGTTTCGACGCATTTTTCGGAATCGTTATTATTGAAAACTGGAGAAGAAATGTTTCCACGAAAAGCTTCGTCCTATGAGAAATCCGAAGAAATGTTATGAGCGAGAAAAAGAAGTATAGGTAACAACAATTAGGACGTAATCGCGCTAATCGCGAAACCCCAGAGTTCCTCATTCAATCGAGATATTATAATCTGAAATAGTTGGAAAAATTGTTATTAGCCATAATGGCGCCGGTGATTGTACGAAGGAGTATGTACCGGGTATTAGAGTGTTTTGTTCGTCCTTAGTTCGTATATACATATACATAACGATTTACTGCTATGGAACGAGGAGAGGCACCACGAGAGTTGCATAACCCACATCTAGTCTCGTCTGTATATATAAGCGCGGTACCACGGACGAAAAGAGAGAGGGAAAAAAAGATGAATCTCTCTCTCTCTCTCTTTCTGTTTTTCTTCCCTCTTACTCTTGCTCCCGTACCCGTTGCACTTTTGAGCGAGGGAGGAGGATACTCTCGGCGGAATAAGAGGCCAGATAGCGTATATATTGTAGAAAGGAAGGGACAGAGATATATATAAGCTCGGAGTGATCCTAAGCAGAATCAAAGAAGCAGAGAGGGAAGAGCTGAGGTAGTAGCTGTATCGCTGCTGTTGCTGCTGCTGCAGCAACACTACCAAGCACCAAAGATCACGGCATCGGGCGTGGGAAAGAGCCTGGAACCTCTTGGATTATATAGTACGGTATATATACACCTTTCGAGCTCGATGTTACACTATAACTCGGAAAATTATCTTCCGAGTCGAGAAAGACCAGAAAACAATACGAGGAAACAAAAAACGTTTTTCATCCTAGTGACTGTTCGCACGAAGAAATTTTCCCGCTGAAAAAAAGCGACCAATCGACTGTAGTCCTAATCGATTGTTTGGGTTTTTCACTTTGGTGATTTTGTTGATAACAAGAAATTTTTCCAAAAAAAAAGAAACCCACCAATCGACTATAGTATTAAGGTTGTAGTTTGGTAACTTAAGCCGATTTTCATGTCTTTTTTGAAGGGCGTTTTTTTGTAGGAAAATAAAAATGAATCGTTTTGGATATTTAGGATGTTTTTATTTACATATTAAAGATACAAAAAAAAATTTTTTTGAAAAAGTTTAATAGTTTATTATTATTATTATTGATCGAAGTTGGCACCTCGAAAAAAAAGCGCGTGGGTGGCCCCTGTGATTTTGGCTCTTGATGTTATCTGAAATCAAAAATTCTTGATCATTCTTAATCTATAGACATGTCATTCTGGTCGGAACTACTGAAGTTAAATTTCATGGATAAATAACAAAGTTCCGACCAGAATTATGAAGAATTTTTTATTTCAGATAACATCAAGAGCCAAAATCGCCGGGGCCATCCGCGCGCTTTTTTTTCGAGGTGCCAACTTCGTTCAATAATAATAATAATAATAAACTATTAATTTTTTTCAAACAAATTTTTTTTGGTATCTTTAATATGTAAATAAAAACATCCTAAATATCCAAAACGCTTCATTTTTATTTTCCTACAAAAAAACGCCTTCCAAAAAAGACATGAGAATCGGCTTAAGTTACCAGACTACTACCTTAAGGAACAACACTACTGTAGCGGCAGAAAAAAAGACCTAACTCTGACGATCTATTTTGGGAGTATGAAAAACGGAAAAGGATTAATTTTCAGAGGGTTTATTGAACACATATTGAAGTATTTTAAAAAAACGTTATTATCATTTTTGATACAAAATGGCGGCGACAGAGCCCATCTTGAAAATCGTCTTTTTTTTAAAACACCTCCACGAGAAGACGGTTTTCTCGTAAAGTATAAGACCTGGAACAAACAATCAAAAAATTTTATAATCTGTATACTATTGGCTGTGGAACTGAGTAGGTTTTTTTTTAATCAAATTTTGTAGAAATGATGCACTTTTGAAAAAATGAATCGATTTTTTGCCAAAAAAGCAGTAAATTGTATATAAAAAAAAAGTGTACATTGAATCAATAATCGACTACGTAGTCCGATAGAGAATGTAATTGTGAAGCTACTATCAAATTTTCAAATCGATCCATGCAACGGTGTTTAAGTAACACGTCCCAGTTTGAAGACGACGATTTTCAAGATGGGCTCTGTCGCCGTCATTTTCTATCAAAATGGTAATAAAAAAATGTTTTTTTTTTCATACTTCAATATGTGTTAAATATACCCTCTGAAAAGAAATCCTATTCCTTTTTTCATACTCCCAAAATAAATCGTCAAACTTAATCGATTATTTGGGTTATTTATCTTGGTGACTTTGCTGATACGAAAAAATTTCCCAAAACAAAAAAAAACGACCAATCGACTGTAGTACTAATCGATTGTTTGGGTTATTCTTCTTGGTGACTTTGTTGATACGAAGAAATTTCCCAAAACAAAAGAAAACGACCAATCGATTATTTGATAGCTCGTACATGTTTTTTTCCTCTTACGCGCAATCCGTGGGGATGAATGAGGCTAGGATGATTTCTCGCGATAACACGCGCTAATGTGTGTCACGAGTTTCCCACGCGGGGCAAGTATGTGGAACCCCGCTTGCCGGGCCCGAAGTACTCTAATACGTATGTTCCGTGGATGTAAGAGACGCCAGACTCACGACGGACAGTGTTCGGTGGGCTTGTAAACAATGACGATGCGTTGTGTCCGTGTACCGGGAGAAAATTGATGAAGCAAGGAAGGAGAATCCAATGTCCTATTTTGTTTCCTCGATCGTCAAACTCGTCTCTCTTTCTTTTTATTCTATGAGTATCACGATTTTCGTTTCAATTGAACAAAGTGACAATTGACTTTTTGGTAAATCGCGTATTGTTGTTAAACGAGATCACTTTCACCTTAACGAAACCCCCCCAACCCCTCTTCTCTCTCTTTTTCTTTTTGCTCGACTTGCTTAACGTTTTTTCTTCCTCATTGAAACCATCGACGAGCTTGAACGGTTCGGGATCACCGCGGCTAATAGATCGCCTTTTCTCGCACGTTGAAGTTTTTTTCTCTTTTTTCCCCCCATCTTCTTTTAATTTTATATCGAAGTAGGTAGGTCGTGTCCAATGCTGATGCACTCTTCGGTAACGAGAGTCAGGCTGTGAGCAAAAAAAAAGATGAGAAACCTTGAACTTCGTCGTTTTAAGGGCGCAGGTGCGCGTCATTGAAACGAAGAATCGAGGAACGAAGGGTTGTTGTTTTTTTTTTCCTTTTCTTTTTGCAGGATTAAGGGCTCGCATATCGCTACGTGCTCGGAAAACCGAGTAAATTTGGAAAATTATTATAAAGGTTATGTGGTGAAAAAATGAATAAATTGTTGAGTTCACATTTTTTATTAACTTTCTAACTATGAGAAAAAAATTAAAATTTTTTTTTTTAAATATTAACATTTTCTCTACGGGTATAAATGGACTACCGACGAAAACCATGGCGCCTCCGTGTCGACATCATAACTTCACTAAAAATTATCCAATCCGCAAAAATAAAAAAGAACCTAGTAAAATAATGTAGTAGTAATAAGTCAGACGGAGGTTTTTTTTTTTTTTTTTTTTTTTTCAAAATAAAGAAACAACAGTATTTCAAACTTTAGTATGCAATTTAAAAAAAAAGTAGTGTTCAATAATCTATAAAAAAATGTCCAAACAAAAAATTAAAAAAACTCTTATCAGACTATAGAGAAAATAATTATCAAGAATGAAAAAAAAAGGTAAAAAATATTAAAATTTAACTGGGTTATCGTGCCGACACCGTCTAAAAACATAGTTTTGAGAAAAACGCGTTTAAGGTAGTAGTATGGTAACTTAAGCCGATTTTCATGTCTTTTTTGGAGGGCGTTTTTTTGTAGGAAAATAAAAATGAATTGTTTTGGATATTTAGGATGTTTTTATTTACATATTAAAGATACAAAAAAATTTTTGTTTGAAAAAATTTTATAGTGTATTATTATTATTATTGATCGAAGTTGGCACCTCGAAAAAAAAGCGCGTGGGTGGCCCCGATGATTTTGGCTCTTGATGTTATCTGAATATTATCAAAAATTCTTGATAATTCTTAATCTCTAGACATGTCATTCTGGTCGGAACTACTGAAGTTAAATTTCATGGATAAATAACAAAATGGCGGACTTTGGAAAAAAATTTCTCGGTAGTTCCGACGAGAACTATAAGTGTGTAGAGTAACCTGTTAAAATTTGAAAGCAATCGGTTCGGTAGAAAAAAAATTAGGACCCGGGCTGACCAGAAAAACTTCGAGGCGCTCTCGAAAACTCATTATAACTCCGGAAGTATTTCGAATTTCGGTCTGAAATTTTCACAGTATATTCTCAAGACATTGTACTTTTAAATTAAACAAAAAAAAAATTTTCGATTTTTTGAACCCAAGTTACCAGACTACTACCTTAAAGTTTCTGGTAGGTACAACGTGAACTTACGGCTAGTCTCCCATTTATTCCTATAACTTTGTAACGGAGTGGAATTTTCTTGAAAGTTTGTTTTTTTTTAATTCTTGAAAGCATAAAAAATAAAAATCTGTAAAAAAAATCGATCTTTTGAAAATTTCAGGGGTATGTCAGTCCTTAACAAACATCGCGTAATTCACTAGTGCAATCGGAGAATCTCGAATACGCATCAGAGAGAGAGAGAGAGAGAGAGAGAGAAAGAAAGAAATTAGCACAGATGTCATTATTATAGATAGATACTTCCTGAGAACTCGAAAATTGAACGCCAAGTGCCATCGCACTCACACTCCATTGCAATAGCAGTAGACACGGTCGCGATCGCTGCTGCGCACACCTCGTGAACGCTCTGGACGCTACGAGCAGCGAGAGCCAGGCCATATACACCGTGGGAAATATCAGGACGTACCGTTGGCGCGAGAATAGTATTGCCCGTGGTGTTGCGACTAACTTCGCAATATGCTTCATCTCTAGTATACACCCCCCCCCCCCCCCCCCCCCCGCCGTTCTCTCGCTATATATATTTTCTTGTCTCTTTCAAGATCACTCGCTTTCTCCTCGGCAAACCATCGACACGTCGGACCAATCGTTCGCACAGTTTCGCACGCAATTTTTCCTTCGTCGATATCGTTTTTACGCAATTCCTCGTCTTTTTCGTTTTTTTAATTCAACCGAATCCAATACTCAACTCGCTAATGCGAATAGTAGCGAAATAACGAATTTCTATTTTCGTCGACTTGCCTTCGGAAAACGGACAAACACTCCTGAAACTATCGGATCTTTCGGCCTTTCACTTCGTTCTTTTAATAAATGCGGAAAAACATTGTGCAAATTGAACGTTGGATATTGATTCCCGATCGTTGGCGGAGCATTTACACATTTTCCTCTGTGAGAGGCTTTTTCATCTCTGGATTCGCGAATGACGCAAAAATGACGAAAAAACAATATGTATGTCCAAGTTTCAGCCAATCCAGAGTTAAAATAGTTTGATTTTTGCAGCCGATTCTTTGGCGAGCATGGTTTTGTCAAAATGTTGACGAATTTCGAACACATTGGCACGCGACAGCGAGAGAAACAAAAGATTTTTTCAAAATCAAAGTTTCGTGGCAAAAAGTATCGGGGGTCATTTTCCATCCGAGGGGTCCCTGTCCTTGACCACCGCCGTCAAAAAGACGCTTTATTTTTATCATATGTCAACAAAAATCTGTTAGCCATTTAAAACCAATCTTCTAGTCTAAACGAGGATTTTTTCCGAGGTTAAGAAAAACATCCATAGGCACTATTAAATATTTCAACGTCGGTTTTTTTTTCCACTTATTTGTTGATGCTCGCAGGTACTCGCAATTTTTTCGAGTAGAATAAAAATAAATTAAGGGTTCTACGCGGCGTTTCGAGACATCATGATTCTATGGCGACTGTGACCATGATTCCCGACGTTCTACTCATCCGAAACAAAAAAACCAAAAAGATTATTGATCAGCGCGTGTATCGCACGAACCTCGAAAATTTCGATGGAAAAAAAGTTAAATATTATTTTTCGATAGCTCGTCCACCCTTCCTATAATACGATACTACAGTCGCGTACAGTATTTACTCCCTTCTCGTCGTGACAATTTTTTTCGGCTCTTACCGCCTCTGACGCGCGTCCATCGAGACGCGAAAAACCTCTTTGTCCCTGCGTGATTTGCGGTTGTATAGTTTAGTACAATCAATAGGGAATATTGTGCCACACTAAATTAAAAGAGTTTTTTTTTTAATTAGGTTCAGTATCACATACTGAATGTAAATGAACAAAATCCTTACAAATTAAGTGACCGCAAGTGCCGCCATTTTGAGGAAAACCGTATCGGCCAATATCTCTGTTACCGTGCACTTTAGGCCAAAAATGCTAGAAACCTTTCTCGTAGACAATTGAATTTCCTATCTTTTTTTCAAAATAATTTTTTTTTATCACTTACCGTTTACGACTTATATGAATGTTAAAATTTATTTATTCACTTTTTGACCTGTATCTCTCCTAATAATTGTTTAAACAATAAAATGCTAATAACTTATCTTTTAAATCCATACATTTTCCACATCTTTTATTTTCAACTTTTTTGTCTAAAATTAATATTCTCAAAGTTATAACGCGTTCAATGTTGCGCTACTGGTCGCAAGGCTAATAAAAACGCGTTATAACTTTGAGAATATTAACTTTAGACAAAAAAGTTAAAAAAAAAGGTGTGGGAAATTTATGGATTTAAAAGATAAGTTATTAGCATTTTATTGTTTAAACAATTATTAGGAGACAAATTCATTTATTTATTCAAAAAGTGAATAAATAAATTTTAACAGTCGTACAAGTCGTAAACGGTAAGTGATACAAAAGAAATTATTTCGAAAAAAAGATGGGAAATTCAATTATCTACAAGAAAGGTTCCGATCATTTTTGGCCTAAAGTGCACGGTAACGGAGATATTGGCCAATACGGTTTTCCTCAAAATGGCGGCACTTGCGCTCCCTTAATTTGTAAGGATTTTGTTTATTTACATTCAGTACGTGATATTGAAGCTAATTAAAAAAAAGAAAATAACTCTTGTAATTTAGTGTGGAATTGACAGGAGTAACGGGCTCCCTACTGATTGTACTAGTTAGAACCGCGTGGAATGGATTTCGGTACGCTTCCGGCATGCGAGAGTCTCGCGGCGCTTCGTCCCGTTCCGCCGTCGAGGATACCGGTCGCGAGTATGTACATCGCGTCTTGTCATCGATGTAAAGCCCCCTCCGTGCCGAGTCTTCCGGACTTCCGTCGCAAGCCGTGCGGTTTCCGGTCTTCTTCGATCACGCAAGCATATACTATGAACATATATACCCGAGTCCATGAACCACCGTGTTAATATACGAATTGAACCATGTCTGCGTGTTCCGGTATTATTGAAGAAACCGATATCGGCAGAAACCGTGGAGGTATAGGTGGGGCCGCGCGAGTTTCGCATTCGCACCGTGGCCTCGGTTCGCTTCCTTCACCGGTCTATAGATATTCCCATCATCAGTGAGTAACTGACTCTCGGACGAGTGGGTTTACAGCTCCTGACAATATTTATACGCGTAACCGCTTATCTCGATATTTCGTAACTCGCGCGTGCGTCCATATCGGTGAATCGTTAGAAAATACAAAATTCACGTGATCGAACAATCATTTTTGGAAAAACGATCGATAAGTAAAACGATAAGACATTGGAGAGGCCTGCGATCGCGTGTAAAAACAAAATTTATACACCTCAGACATCTCTTTCACGCGATTTGATACATATCGTCAATGTAATTTATTATCACCGATAAGGCGCTTATCGCCCGAGAGTCAATAACGTCTTTTTTCGTGGCGTACGACTCGTACGTTCGATAGAACGCGCGGATCCTCGGACGTGAAGCGATCATTATGAAATACCGGAATAGTGCAGGAGGAGGAAACTCGCACCGAGGCTCCGTCGATTTTCTCGTTGGAGCTCATCGCCGAGGTGCATTCTACGTTGAAATTAATACAGCGCATCTATCGTGTAGCGATCTTTTTCGATTTTCTTATTTTGTTTTGTTTTGTTTTTTTTTACCGTACGCCGATTCTCTCGAAATCAAACGATTTGCCCGTTATTCGTAAGTTTAATGTTTTGTTTTATTTCGGTGATTTACAGCTCCGAGATCGTCGAGCGCGGGGACCAACAATCTTCCTCCTATGACATTTCATCAGGTTCACGGTGACAATATAAGATTGTGCAACGGTGGAACGATCGCCAGGCGGCACGAGAGCTTCTGCAAGGGTGTTACATTCAGCGCAAGGCCCGTTCGCGTCGGCGAAAAGGTAAATCATTAATAATAATGATAATAATAAAATTGGACAAATTGATGTTTCGAGGTTGCTTCCGCGTCTTTTTTTTCCATACGCAAATTTTCCTCTGTGAACAAGAGGCTGTACCAATTTTGGCTACCACGTAGAGGAAGCCTTTTTGCGGGCGCAAAAATAATTACGAAACATTACGCAAGTTTCAATTTGCATCATTTTTTAATTCCACAATTTGATAGTGTGAACTTTCCTTGATTTATAATTCATTTTTTCGGAAAAAAATGGAAATACCATAAATATCGAATGTTTCAATTGATTTTCTCCAAATTCAATACCAAATATCTTCTCATCGTACCTAATTCGTGTAGGATGTAATCCATTAAGGTAGTAGTCCGGTACCTTAAGCCGATTTTCATGTCTTTTTTGGAGGGCGTTTTTTTGTAGGAAAATAAAAATGAATCGTTTTGGATATTTAGGATGTTTTTATTTACATATTAAAGATACAAAAAAAAAAATTTTGACAAAAATTTAATATTTTATTATTATTATTATTATTATTCATCGAAGTTGGCACCTCGAATTTGGCAGCCCGGGTCCTAA
This sequence comes from Oxytorus armatus, assembly GCA_958009045.1. Taxonomy (NCBI): domain Eukaryota; kingdom Metazoa; phylum Arthropoda; class Insecta; order Hymenoptera; family Ichneumonidae; genus Oxytorus; species Oxytorus armatus. Next base: position 6,042,150 of record OY253749.1, on the reverse strand, counting down.
CTTTTTTTCTACCGAACCGATTGCTTTCGAATTTTAACAGGCTACTCTACACACTTATAGCTCTCGTCGGAACCACCGAGAAATTTTTTCACCCCTAACAACCCCTTCTCCGCCAAAGTCCTTTTATTTTCGTAAAGAAGGGGTTGTAAAATAAAAAGTTAGTGGTGAAAAAATTTCTCGGTGGTTCCGACGAGATCTATAAGTGTCCCCTGAGTAGCCTGTTAAAATTCGAAAGCAATCGGTTCGTTAGAAAAAACGTTAGGACCCGGGCTGCCAACTTCGATCAATAATAATAATAATAAACTATTAAATTTTTTCAACATTTTTTTTTGTATCTTTAATATGTCAATAAAAACATCCTAAATCCCGAATCGTCAAGTAATTGTAACAAAAATTAAAGCGAGCAATGGAGGTTCGATGCCCCAAAGCAAAGTTCGCAAGTAATCGGTCAGAGCGTTCTCGAAATATAAAAAGTTCAATTTTTGGAGCCCATCACACAAAGGCACACACGGACAATGTTTTCTAGATGTAATTTTTCGATGCGTTGGCACGTTTTAAACGCATTGACGTTAAAAACTAAATTTCTTTTTAAACACGAAAACAAAGCTCCACGAGGAAGCAATAATATCGAGAATCAAATATATTTAAAAAAATTCAATAACCACGCAATGAAATTTAAAAAAATCCTAAAGATTGATTATTTTTTCGATCTTACTGGCTCGTTATCATAATACGGTAAATTATCATTGAGGCGCGTGTAACTTCCAATAAAAAAAAACCACTAATTCGACTAAAATTTCTCAGTTTCGCCAAGAGAAAACGACCGTGAAAGGAACGACCCACGTTGAGCGTGGGTCGCGCGTGTAGGTTGGCAAATTACCGCCCTCTCTCTCTCTCTCTCTAGTAATAAAACCGTGTTTTCGTCGTGGCGCCAAAAACATCCTCAATCAGTTCTTTCTGACGGGATAATGGCGTCAAAGAAAATTATCACAATAATCGCTCGTTAATATTATCGCGTCATAACAGTATAAACCCAATACTCAAAAAACACAACGATTCAATATGGCGGCATCATGCTTACCCTCGGTATCGTTCCAATTATAAATTGATTGTCCGCCGAAAATATTTTCACTTTTCGCGTTTAACGTAAACGTACCGGTAGACAACGGGTCATTTCGGAAAATCTCAATTTATTAAGGTAGTAAGGTAAAGTAGTCTGGTAACTTAAGCCGATTTTCACGTCTTTTTTGGAGGGCGTTTTTTTGTAGGAAAATAAAAATGAGTCGTTTTGGATATTTAGGATGTTTTTATTTACATATTAAAGATACAAAAAAAAATTTTGTTGAAAAAATTTAATAGTTTATTATTATTATTATTATTGATCGAAGTTGGCAACTCGAAAAAAAGCGTGTGAGTGGCCACGGTGATTTTGGCTCTTGATGTTATCTGAAATAAAAAATTCGGCTCTTGATGTTATCGAGACAACATCAAGAGCCAAAATCACCGGGGCCACCCGCGCGCTTTTTTTTCGAGGTGCCAACTTCGATCAATAATAATAATAATAATAAACTATTAAATTTTGTCAAACAAATTTTTTTTTGTATCTTTAATATGTAAATAAAAACATCCTAAATATCCAAAACGATTTATTTTTATTTTCCTACAGAAAAACGCCCTCCAAAAAAGACACGAAAATCGGCTTAAGTTACCAGACTACTACCTTAAAGGAAATAATTCGCAACAGAACTTTGGATTTCTAATAAAATAATGAAACAAATTTACAGAAAGTCAGATGACCGAAAGAAATAACAATGAATGTACGAATGTGGCGGTACGTTTAGTGTCAATCCCACGAAGTGTTGAATTTTTTTTTTTGCCAACGCGCGTCTTTCGTCACAAGTTTGTCCGTCGAATTAACACTTTATTCAAAATGTCGCCGTCGCCTCGCGAAGTTTAAACAAATTAACGTCGAAAACAATTCTTAACGATTTCTCACGAATGTTTTCTCATCTCTCTCTATTTTTTCTGTTTTTTCGCGAACATCCAGGTTTGCGTAAAGTTCCTGGAGATGTCCGACAACTGGAGCGGCGTTATACGGTTCGGTTTCACGAGCAACGATCCGACGAATCTTCGGAGCGGTCTGCCACGTTACGCCTGTCCCGATTTGACGAACAAGCCGGGTTACTGGGCGAAAGCCCTTGCCGAAAGATTCGCCGAGCGTGACACCGTCCTCTTTTACTACGTCACGTCGGCCGGCGACGTTCATTTTGGCGTTAACGGCGAGGAGAAGGGGGTATTCTTCAGTGGCGTCGAGACCCGTGCACCTCTCTGGGCGATTATCGATGTTTATGGCAACAGCACCGCCATTGAATTTCTCGATCCCAATAGACAACATTTCAACAATATCAGACGCGGCACCGAGCACAGCAACGAGGACAATGCCCAGCACAGTAGGCACACGGCGATGGACGACGCGAGCAACGCCGGTCGCGATGTCGAGAGGATAATCGTCACATCGATGCAAAATATGTGCATTCATCATGATCCCGATGTCGATCTTCCCGGACTCAGGTTTCAACCCTCGGGCGTTCTTTTCACTCCGCTCTCGTTTCATTCGTAAGTAATCGCGTTTAACTCGATTCAGTTTTTCCTCGATTTTTCAATGGATGTTTTCGCAATATTCAATATGCCATAAAGTTAGAACCAGCCTCGATCGATTGTCTCGAAATTCCAGAGCGAATCGTTATTCGCTGATACTTCATTTTGCGTAAAAAGTTTTAGTCCGATAGCTCGAAGAATTTCATGAGTTATGCTCTTATCAGACGTTTTGAAAGAAAAAAAATTGAAAATCCTGTAAAATTCGAACGTTAAGCCATTCCAGAATTAAAGTACTTTGATTTTTGCAGCCCCCCTTTTTTGTAAACATGTTTTTCCAAAACTTTGAACACATTACCATTGAAAACGAGAAGAAAAAACGAAAGGATTTTCTTAAAATCAGAGTTTCGAACCAAAAAGTATTGGAAAATATTTTCCATCCGAACGGTCCCCGTCTCTTTGATCATCGGCGTCAAAAAGACGCCTTATTTTTGTCGTATGTCAACAAAAATCTGTTAGTTATTTCGTAAATCTTTATCAACTGGATTTTTATTGACTCTCAATTATCGTCCGAAATTTTGTGTTAAAAATTCAATCGTTTCATCGATTATCGACAAATTTGGTACCCACCGTACTCTAATAATGTTCTATTTGTGGACAAAAATTTATCTCGAAATTCGCGATACTTTGAACAACGAAAAACATTTTCTGAAAAGTTCATAGTCGGGTACAAACCGTACACCGGATAAAATTTTCCAAACAAATTTAATCGACAAAGGGGGATGCTCAGGGCTGCTCGCCCAAAGTTGTTCTCAAAATATATGCGTTATTCAAATTTTTAAACCTGTCACATACGCGCATGACCAGACAGTGAAAATCTCGAAACAAAAATGGACGAAAATGTTGAGAAACATAAATAAATTTCTTCACGAAAACGAAGCTTCTTTTACGAGCATAGGCAAGAGATCGGTAACCGACTAAATTTTTCTCTAGTCACTGGAATTCGCGAATAAAATTAAGGATTAACAAATAATTCCTCAACGAAAGAAAGAAGCAAATATAAAGTATTGGGTTTTAAACTTATTTCCCGCTGTTTTATATGCGGTGCCGTAAGTAGTATCATTTTCATAGAAGTAACACTAGACTATACTGTGTTTAAGTATTGGATATAACGTACAATATTCAGTATTCGAGAGTGAATTCACTAGTACAGACTAATTCTTTTATAATATCGAAAATGGCAGGTTTTGGACCAACGAAACAGCATATACGGGAAGCTTTGCTATTTAAGGGGGGCGGGGGGGGGGGGGGGGGGGGGGGGTTTAAAGGCGAAAAAAAAGCATATTTTTATGATTTTTTTGCGGCGACATGAGTAATATAATTTTATTAAATAGAATTACATATTATTGTACAATTATTGAAGTATCTCAGAAAAAATTTTCAATGAAAAATATTGATAAATAAGCCGGTGACGTTGAATCTCCAGAGGCGCCTTGAAAAAAAGTGGTTTTGCGGTGAACATTATAACTCGTTACCGGATCATCCGAAACAAAAAAATTGATATGCATTTTAAAGGTGATGTATTTCTTGAGGTAATCAGGAAAAGTTTGTTTTTTTTTTTTCTATTTTTCGCAGCACTTGGAAGTGAAAAACGCAATTTTAGCTAAAAAAATCGCGCTTGATTTGTTATTAAATAATTGAAAAAAAAACTCCTGATTACCTGTTGATTTATGTGAAGAAATAATGTTTAAATTTTCAAAAGGATCGGTTCAGTTGATTTTGAGTTCTAATGTTCACAAACTTCAAAAATGACGTTTTCGGGAAAATCGATTTAAAGTTTTCACGTATCACGTATCACGGCCGGTCGTTTGAAACGCTGTAACTCCGTTAGTTTTACTCCGATTGACTTAAAATTTATACACAATATTCTCGACATATTGTTCATTCAGAAAAATTTTTTTTTTAAATGCAAAAAAATAATTTCAAAACCCTACCCCCCCCCGTTAAGAAAAAGGTGCGGCTGAAAGTCACCGCCTGCTTTAAGAAGCTTATAGTGAACATGCATGATGTTGAAGTTTGCATTTTTGGAATGAAACGAAAATAGATTTTTTTTATACCATTAGACCCCCTTAAGGTTGGATTTTTGAAGACAAAAATCGTTAAAACTTTTTTTTGGAATTCACTTTAAAAACCTCGGGCTAAATGGACAAGAGAAGCGAGAGCAATACTGAAAATGAACATATTAAGAAACCTATTTTCGTTGCGATCCAACGATGCAAACTTCAACATCATACTTTCGTTACGTTCCACTCTGCAAACATCATAATCCTGAACATGCTCTATATGAAATAACGTGCAGAAGTTGCGTTTGGACGATTCAAAAGTTTTGATTTTAACAGACAAAGAACGTCCGGGACAGTTTTTGATTTCTGAAGGACGATACTTCGAATGAAATATAATGTACCGTAAACTATAAATAATTGTTTTTTTTCTTATTGAAAAATAGCGGGAATTAAGTTAATCCAATAAAACGCAATTTTCGCGTATTACATTACGTTTGACGAAACAAAAAAAAACGACATTTTCCATTAACGCAAATGTTCTTTGTTTAAAACAGTGTCCGAGGCAGAAACATAAGATTCAGCAATCAGCAATGCGTAGCGACGAGGAGCGATACGGAATTTTGTCACGGTTACGCGTTCACCGGTAGGCCACTGGTGCTCGGCGAGCGTCTGGTAGTGCAGATTTTATCAACGGAGCCGATGTACGTCGGAGCGCTTGCTCTGGGTTTAACGTCGTGCGATCCGGCGAGACTGTCGGCGGAGGATCTGCCGGACGACAGCGATTTGCTCCTGGATCGTCCGGAATACTGGGTGGTATCGAAGGACGTCGCGATGAGCCCGCAGTCCGGCGACGAGATAGCGTTTACCGTGACGCATTACGGCGAGGTGATGATGAGCAAAAATGGTGGTCCGCCGAACGTAGTTATGCACGTGGATCAGAGTTTGCAGCTGTGGGCGTTCGTCGATGTTTACGGGAGTACACAGCGAGTCAGGATGCTGGCGAGTAGACCAACATCGCCGCCGAGGCAACGTCAGTCGAACGGCAATCAGATGCCAGCGGTAGCTGTTCCTGTAACCGGATCGACGATACACGTTGCGCAGCAGCAGCAACAACAGCAGCAGCAACAGCAGCAACAACACTCGAACAACAGTAATACGGCAACGGAATTGTCGAGGTTCACGGAAATGGTTCAGTTCAAACCGGTGGTAGGCGGTGGTACCGTTCTCGTCGTGAATCTTCCGCCACAGGGCGGCTATCCGTCGTCGCAACCACCGCTTCAGCAGCCAGTTTACGCGACCGCCGCGACTGCATTGTCGTCGAGCCACAGGAATTCCTCGTCGTCCGTGCATTTGCCACCGGTGCCCCTTATGCCCGGCTCGTCGAGACAAAATTCATCGCCGCTAACCGGTACCATGGCTAGCACCGGTTCCTCGACGTACGTCGATCCCGTCACCTATCAGAGCATCGACGCCGCTCTACCCTCACAATCCTCGTCTTCGTCGTCGTCATCGTCCTCGCACTTGCAACAGTGGAGCGAGAGATTCCAGCCTACGCCCGGACAACCGAGCGAATGTTCGATATGCTACGAGAGAAGTATCGACAGTGTGTTGTACATGTGCGGTCACATGTGCATGTGCTTCCCGTGTGCGATACAACAATGGCGAGGCAAAGGCGGCGGTCATTGTCCACTCTGTAGGGCGCCAATCAGGGACGTTATACGCATTTATAGATCATGAGTTCTATCCGAATGAATAAAATCGGAGCTGCTATATCGGTCCGATAACGATCCGTTAACGGAGTCTTGAAGAAATTATTGAACGTCCAACGACACCATTGATTGATATCTTAGTGAGATAAACAGAAAAAAAAACAATGGGTTATGCTTCCGAACGTAGGATGGTTACAACGAGCGAGCGTATATACTTGTGCACGAATATATACGCTGAAATGTGTACATGCTTCCACAGCGTTTGCCACTGCCCGGCCGAAGCGATGCCGAAATAATGAAACATATTCCTCTTTATCTCTATCTTTCTCATTCTCTCGTCCCAAAACGTTGCTCGCGCCGTAACGATTTCTCATGATGTCGAAGCTTGCATCGGTTGGAATGCAATGAAAATTAATTTTTTTTTATACCATTCATTTCGCTTAAGGTTGAATTTTCGAGGCAAAAAATCGTTAAAACGTTTTTTTGAGGTCTCCTTTAAGGACCCGGATCTAAATGGACAAGAAAAGCGAGAGCAATACCGAAAGTGAATATGTAAAAAAACCTTCGTTGCGTTCCAACGATGCAAACTTCGCCATCATTATTTGTCGAAAAATCGTCATTAATTGAAAAACAATGGTGGACATTTAATTTCGAACGAGAGAAATTCGGGAATCATCATCGGTAATTCGTTTTTATTTTTTTTCTCTTTCTTTTGACAAGTCCACGATGTTAATAATTCGTTTTTAATTAGTAACATATTATCATAATTGTATTATCAGTGTCGTTAACACGGCTAGCTTAGCTATCATTATTATTATTACTATTATTATTATTATTATCATTATCATCGTCATTATTATTAGGATCATCCGCTGTCATTGTCGTCGTATATAGTAAGATTGTCATGATTATTCGTTAATTTCGTCGTTCTCGAAAAGCGCGAGGCTCGGCGCCTCGCGGACATCCGAAAGACTCGCGACGCTCGATTCTGTAACTCGTTCGTGGAATTTTTTTTCTATCAATCACTATCTTTCACTCAATTGTCCATTCCTCGTTTCTCAATTGAATTTTTCGGTCCGATAACAGAAACGTTGTAGATCTGATAGAAGAAGAATAAAGGACGGCGGGTATTCTCGGAACGTCCATTGCCAAAGAAGTTACGGAGAACACTGGTGGTCGTCAGTTTGTCCGGACGAAAGAAATACACCGTTGAGCGAGACTTTTCGATACTCTAGCTTGGCTATAACTTTTCTTTGTTTTTTTTTTTTATGGAGTGTGACATTGTGCGACGAGACGCGCAACAATATTTTTTTTTTAAAATGTTTACAACGGGTTCCACTGATTTCTGTCGACGAAATGACGTTGACCACATAATCAAACGTTTGTCTCTCTCGATGAGCGTTTGAGACGAACAAACGTTGATCGACGACGATTAATTTTCAACACTGACGGTTGAAACGAATTTTGACGAGTGCGAAATAATCGCAGATCGCCTTGAGTCTCACGAGGATGGTAAATGACGAGCAGCGGTGTTTTTTTTTTTTTTTAAATAAAAAAATACATCTTCGAGAGAAGCCGGGGGTTGGGGTTGTGTTCACTCGTGCATATCGTGGCGATCGGCCAGTCGCGTGTCACCCGTTCACCGAGAACGAGATTCTTCACGTCGGAATAAAGAAATATGGCAAAAATGTAACTAAAAAAAAGAAGAAAAAAACGTTTGAACGAACAGTCATGCAGATAGACACGCAATAAAGCAGTAGTGAAATCTCTAGTCCAGCGAGCGGCAGCCACCACTCGTCTGCCAATCCAAAAAAAAGAAGAAAAGAAAAAAGTAAAATAAAAATAAAAATATGAAGAATCACGAGGGATAAACGGAGTAACGTTTAGGAACGAACAAGATAAATTTTATAGACACGGAAATTATGAGGAGCGAAAAATAAAAAATAAGAGGTGAATTTGCGTTAATCGTCCGAATAATAAAAAATTTAAAAAAACGTGGGTCGATACTGTTGTTCGTGCAACGTCTATTAGAATATTTTAAGTAATTATTATTCTATCGAGCATTCGAGGAAAGAAGGAACGAAAAAAAAAAAAGATTTGCAAAAACTTTGTACGGTTTGTTTGATCAGCGTGCGCGTGCGTGTGAATTTTTGTGGATGACGGATGTAAGTGTGTATGAAAATAAAAAATAAAAACGCAGAGAAAGAGAGGGGCGGAGGAGGGAGGAAGGAGGAAGAATGTTCCCAAAAATTCGCTGATTAAGTAACAAGTAAGAGACCTCACGAGTCAACGGGATAAAACATGAGAACACACGGTTTTTTTTACCTATCGTTAACAAACAAATAATAATAATTGTAGAAAACGTTCGTCGGACTTAATTCGCCATCGGAATTCCATTGACAATGTCCTTTATTCGCTGTTATGGCTCAGCTCGCGTGCGTTTGACAAATTAACGTAATTGATTCGTTAATCACGTACTTGGTGCATCGATCCGTCGCTCGTAACAGTCAGCGTTGTGAGTTAAACGGCGTGAAAGATGACAAAAAAAAAACGCTAATTTCACGTCCTACGATATAATTTGGGGCGATCGATCGAATTATATGCTCATTCGGTTATTCTTGCTCACACGCGCAGTTACGCACGTCCGCGATGCTGGGGATGCGTGCGAAAACACTGAGGACACCTACCCTTATCCTTGCACGTCTCGATGGTTCTTGTTATCGCGTGTGTTATTTGTTACTTGGCCGGTTTTTATGAATGTGAGAGACGGGACTTTGTCTCGAAATTTGAATGTAAAAAAAAACAAAAAAATGCCGATAAAAGTTTATACATATGTAATATAATTGAGTACAGCTGTTTTGGGCTGTTCTACACAATAAAATAAAAACAAAAACGTATTAATATCTGAGATCGATGCGGTTTTTTGCCCCCCCCCCCCCCCCCCCCTCTTCCGATTAAAAAATCATCTATAAATAATTCAACGACTTAAATTGAATTGCTTACTGCTCGTTTTTGAAGATTTACAAATCTGCATCTATGAACTCTCTTCCTTCATTTTTTCTCACAAAGAAAGCTATTACACGTGAATCTTCGAAAGGAAATCGGAATCAATTTGCAATAAATGTCAACATTTTATAAGTACTTAACCATTTTGTCGATTCTCACCAAATTTGGTATTAAACATTGCGCAACGTTAATTCATTTGTGACAAAAGTGACACAGTGATGACTCGAAATTTAAACTTCGGTCAAATCGGCACGGAATTGCGCACAGCTGTTTTGGGCTGTTCCACACAATAAAATAAAAGCAAAAACATTAATATCTGTGATCGATGAGGTTTCTTATGTCTTTTTCCCGCCCCCCGATTAAAAAATCATTTATAAATAATTCAACGACTCTTGGCAAGGAAAAAAAATTGAAACTTATACATTGATTACTCCTCGTTTTCGAAAATTTACAAAACAGCAACTATGAACTCCCTTCCTTCGTTTTTCCTCATAGTGGAAGCGTGAATCTTCGAAAGTGAATCGGAATCATTAAGAATAAACTCAACATTTTTTAACTAATCAATCGTTTTATCGTATCTCACAAAATTTGGTATTAACCATTGCGTAACGTTAATTTATTCCTGACAAAAGTGACGCATTGATGGCACGAAATTTACTCCATTTAAATAATTAATGGATGTTTTTCGAAAAAATCATAACTTTATGAAATCTGAACCCCTCGAGTGATTCTCGACATATTCAATACCAAACAACCTTGTCCCTTAATCTGTTTATAAAAACAAAAAGAATTGATTCGATAGCCGAAGATCACGTAAGTTAGAGCAATGACAGACATGATTCGAAAATTTCAAAATTCCGTAAAACTTCTAACGCTCGAGTAATTCCAACAAAAAATGCAACAAATACAGGAGATTCGATGCGGAAAATCCGAGCGAAGTTTGCACAAAATCGGTAGAGTCATTCTTGAGATATAGCAAGTTGATTTTTTCAAGCTTGTCACGTACACACACAGACAGATATTTTTTCGAAATTTTCAACGCAGTGGCATAAAAAAATTGAGAACAAAAATGTACGGAAACGCGGAAACATGTTTCTCCTTTTATTTGCGAGAACAAAATGAAGTCTTTTTTCTTTCTGAAATTCATTTCCGGTTCGACGAGAAGAATGAATTTTCATGATCCCCGATATTAAAGTAATTCGTTGGTAAAATTGACGAGGAACGTCAGAGGAATTTCTTGAGACCCAATTCTGCAATGTTGATATTCTAGATCCCTGCCATCTCCGGAATAGTCTCGACGCTGAGATCGCTTCTTGATCGCTCACAAGGCTTCGCTAGGAAAATAGCCAAAACGGCTGGGCCGCGCATTGCGACGGTTATAGCGATTAAATAATATACATGAAAATATAGACGTTAGATTTAGAATAATTTTTTTTTAACTTACGTAAATACGATTTGCAGACGAGGCGTTTAACCGCGCAGTAACTCGACATTTTCAATCCCAGAATACAAACGGGTTTCCTGATTTCCTGAGCGAGACAACCACGCCGACGACAAATACGCCATTTTTGAATTCTCATTTCGTGAAAGAAAGGAAAAATACCCCGAATTTTACCGTGTTTCGACGATTTTACCAGTGCAGAATCACGCTTCTTCGGAATATCGATAAAACTTCGAAACAGAACGCCATTCTTGTCGATTACCTCGACCGACGCGCCTTTGGCTTCCTCGTCCTTCTCGTACTTCGGACAGGACTCCACGTCATTGTAAATTTCTAACGCTGCAATGTAATATATTCTTCTCTTTGTGTACTTGCGATTGGAAGAAAAGACGAAATGTCTCATTATTTTATACGTCCAAAAGCGAACGGAAATTTAAAGAAAAAATCCAGTTGATATTAAACCAAAACTCAAAGGAAATTGTTTAAACACAAATGCAAGCAATGTACAAATTGAAACTTGCACATCGCTACGTTATGGTTTTCGAAGATTCACAAATTTTCCGCTAATAACCAAGAGGATTTCTTCATTTTCCTCACGGAGGAAGCTATGTGTGAATCTTCGAAAACGAAGAGAAAGTGCAACTTCCAATTCTCATCTTTCTTCCACCCTCTTTAGAGCGTTGGATGGTATGTGCATAAGCGAGGCAAAAGAGGGGGGATTTTCCTTAAGGGGATACCCCACTGAGAACAGGCTCAAAAAAGGTCCTTTTTCACGAATTTTTGTTGGCTACTTAATGAATTATTTCGGGATTGAGAGAATGGTATGTTTTTAAGAACACTTTGAAGTTGTTTTATAAAATATTTGTACTGATTAATAATCATATTGGTTTTTTTGTTTCCGATGAGTAGAATGTCTGGAATCATGGTCACAGTCGCCACGGAACCATAGCTAGGAAAAAAGACCGACGTTCAAATATTTAAGGTAGTAGTCTGGTAACTTAAGCCGATTTCCATGTCTTTTTTGGAAGGCGTTTTTTTGTAGGAAAATAAAAATGAATCGTTTTGGATATTTAGGATGTTTTTATTTATATATTAAAGATACAAAAAAAAAAATTTTTTGATAAAATGTAATAGTTTATTATTATTCCTATTATTGATCGAAGTTGGCACCTCGAAAAAAAAGCGCGTGGGTGGCCCTGGTGATTTTGGCTCTTCATGTTATCTGAAATAAAAAATTCTTGATTATTCTTAATCTATAGACATGTCATTCTGGTCGGAATTACTGAAGTTAAATTTCATGGATAAATAACAAAATGACGGATTTTGGAAAAAAAAGTCCTTTTATTTTAGCAAAGAAGGGGTTGTAAAATAAAAAGAAATTTAACTTCAGTAGTTCCGACCAGAATGACATGTCTATAGATTAAGAATTATCAAGAATTTTTTATTTCAGATAACATCAAGAGCCAAAATCACCGGGGCCACCCACGCGCTTTTTTTTCGAGGTGCCAACTTCGATCAATAATAATAATAATAATAAACTATTACATTTTTTCAAAACTTTTTTTTTTTGTATCTTTAATATGTAAATAAAAATATCCTAAATATCCAAAACGATTCATTTTTATTTTCCTACAAAAAAACGCCCTCCAAAAAAGACATGAAAATCGGCTTAGGTTACCAGACTACTACCTTAATAGTACGTATGAATTTTTTTCTTTTAAACCTCGAAAAAAATCTCCGTTTCGACTAGAAGACCGCCTTAAGAGGGGCATAGGTTTAGGACTACGTTTTTTTAGTGAGTTTAGTGAATTTTTTTGGCAAGAAAGTAATCCATATTATTTATTCAAACTTTGAGAAAATTTTATACATATATTCAAACAAATATCGTAATTTTTTTAACTATTTTCTCGGAAAATATGCGCTGCCACCTATCGGAGGTCACTATCATGGCGTAGCTGTTTGTATACATTCCGGAGGTCACAGAACATCGATAGAGTTTCAAATTTACTTTAAGGACACGTCTTTCTTCTATATGAATCTAACTTTCCCCCAAAAAATTGAAAATTCCATTTTTCAGAAGTGTTTAAACAAAAGATGATCATTTTTTTAATTATACCCTTGAGCTAATTTATGCGACATTTTTTTGAGGGAAGTTAGGTTCATACAGAAGAAAGACTTGTCCTTAAACTAAATTTGAAATCCTATTGATTTCAGATGAAAACCGTGGCCTCCAGAATGTACACAAACAGCTACCTGTGCTGGTGACCTCCGGGCTGATATCTTTCATATTTTCCGATAAGATACTTCAAAAAATTACGATATTTATTTGATTATACAGGGTGAGTAAAAAGTTCCGGACCGGTCAAATATCTAAAAAATGAAGCGTATTTGAAAAAAATGTTTCATACAAAAGTTGTAGGGTTTCAAGTGACGTATCGGATAAAAATATCAGGATGACCTTAAAAAACTTATTCAAGGTCAAATGAAGGTCATCTTCAATTTTTTAAATGAGATCCCCAAGTTTCCATTGCACATTCATGCAGCTTTCCTCGAGAGGTTTTCGAAACACTATAAATAACTATTTTTTCATGAAGTACTTTTCGAGTTATAGAGCTTAAAAGTTACAGTACCGCCGGCATTAGAGTTATCCATGGTGTACCGCGTGGAGGTTGCACGGTCTTTTACACCTGCGTTCTGTGTGTGTGTGTGTGTGTCACAACAGAAAAAGCACCCTACGGTTCGTCACTCCCGTAGTATTTACTGACTCCAAACCTTCTCTGCTGTGTGTGTGTGTGTGTTGTGAAATGTGCTTGTGCGAGAGTATTTACTAACTATTATAGCCGATGTACGAATTGCTTACCTTGCACCGCTTGACAGTGTGCTAACCTCAGTTGAAAGGAACCTCTTACATTATGGGGCTTCATGAAAGAGCGAGTTTATAAAACTAAACCTGAGGATATCGAAGAACTGAAACGAAGAATAACTGACGAAATGAGTTTGATAACCGTCGACATATTGAGAAATGTAAGAGGTTCCTTTCAACTGAGGTTAGCACACTGTCAAGGGGTGCAAGGTAAGCAATTCGAACATCGGCTATAATAGTTAGTAAATACTCTCGCACAAGCCCATTTCACCACACACACACACACACACACACACACACACACACACACACACACACACACACACACGCACGCACGCACGCACGCACGCACACACACAGCAGAGAAGGTTTGGAGTCAGTAAATACTACGGGAGTGACGAACCGTAGGGTCCTTTTTCTGTTGTGACACACACACACACCCACACACAACAGAGGTGTAAATCCGACTGTGCAACCTCCACGCGATACACCTTGGATAATGCTAATGCCGGCGGTACTGTAACTTTCAAGCTCCATAACTCGATAAGTACTTCATGAAAAAATAATTATTTATAGTGTTTTGAAAACCTCTCAAGGAAAGCTGCATGAATGTGCAATGGAAACTAGGGGATCTCATTTAAAAAATTGAAGATGACCTTCATTTGACCTTGAATAAGTTTTTCAAGGTCATCCTGATATTTTTATCCGATACGTTACTTGAAACCCTACAACTTTTGTATGAAACATTTTTTTCAAATACGCTTTATTTTTTAGATATTTGACCGGTCCGGGACTTTTTACTCACCCTGTATGTATAAAATGTTCTCAAAGTTTCAAAAAATTATATACATTCCTTTCACGCCAAAAAAAATCATGAAAATCACCAAAAAAACGTACTCATAAACCTATCCCCTCCCTTAAAATCGAGGTCTTAGTATATTCCGCAAAGACAGTTTGTACGCTCAAACGAAATAGTCCTTCCGTACACCTAATGCAAAATCGTCTAACTTCGACATTGAATGTATTACAAACTGAACCGTGAAACGACTTAAAAATTTTCACTGATCACTGAATTATCCTCAAGAGTCGCAATAACACAGACCGTACGATTCTCAACTAAAAATTTCAATCATCGACAAATACGCGTACATCTCACCTGTTTCTCCTTTGCATACTTGCTGCTTCAGAATACACAGATTTGCGTACGATATTCCCCTCGAACAGATCGGTTGATATTTGGCCGAATTACAATTGACAGGGCATTGGAACGGCGGCGCTTGTTGTTTTATTCTTTGGCCGTTTGTTCCTGACGAATAATCATTATCAATGATAAAAAGACAATTATTGGCGGAGTATTTTAACCGCGGGTCAATTGTCAACACTACGTTTTCCCGTTTGCCTCACCGTATCGTAAAATTATGAAAATCGAGATTGCCGAAATAGCGATACGCGTCTTCATAGTTTCGCACCGTATAATCGAATTTCAATATCAGTTGGTAATCAGACGATCGCCATGAAATCCCTGCGGTAATACTTATCTTTATGAAATACTCCGGTAGTTTATATTGCTTCTTGACGAAACAACTGCGATAAGCAACGCTTATTATTATTTTATATTAGAATTTGTCTGCATATATAGTCGGAGCATTGATTCCCAATAAGCCATCGAACCATGTCCAATTCAAGCAACGCACTAACGTTCGCTCATTCATTTTTCGTGGCGGAGTTACTGCCCGGCCTCTCGCACTAATCAACGCTTCGAATTGTGTCGAAAAAAAAAGAAAAACAATTATAATAATCACTGCCCGAACGCGGTCGAATTTACTATGGCGAATAAACGATTTTACGTACCCTGACGATCGGTTTATTTCTCGTTGTTATGTTCGTCCATATACGTTTTGCGCGTGCGATCTCGATTTAATTGCACCGATGAGATCGGAGAAGAGATCATTTTGTTTAACGATCTCCTTCCTGACGAACTTTATAGTCCGGCAATACCGCAACCCGTGTAATAATATATTGTAACTACCTCTCTCGGGGCACTTCAACTTTATAATTGTTTATCCAATTATAGCCAATGTTATCGTATTATTTTGAGAAGTTTCACAGTAAGAGGTAAGGGTAAGCGTTGTTATACCAATGATTTATAACTAACTCGATCGAAATAGAGCGGATAATTTTTTGATTAGATAAGACGAGTGTAGTACATAACGAAGAAATACGAGGTCTGTTCAAAAAGTATCGCGAATTTTGAATTTCCGCGGGCTACGTATATTCGATTTTCGATTTTTTTGTGGCGTTAGGTTGGTACTCGTGTCCCTCACTTATACTGAAAAAATCGGCCATTTTGAATGTTTAGTTAATTGTTGACAGCTGTTTTGGTTAGACGGGTTTTGGCTTGTCTTCGATTTTTGCCTATTCCAAAATATGGATCAAAGTATCTGTACCAAATTTTGTGTGAAAAACAAAATTAAGTGCGCGGACTCATTCCGAATGTTGACTGTGGCATATGGTGAAGCTACCTTGGACCAAAGCAACGTTTATCGGTGGTACAAAATGTTCTCAGAGGGCCGAGAAGATGCGAACAACGAAATGCGTTCCGGACGCCCGCGCACATCAACAACGGACGAAAACATTGATAAACTGAAGAAAATAATATTGGCCAACCGTCGAATCACCGTTAGAGAAGTTGCCGAGGAACTAAACATATCGATTGACTCGTGCTATTCGATTTTTACCAATGATTTGGGCATGAGACGGGTCCCCGCGAAATTCGTGCCAAAATTGCCCAATTTCGAACAAAAACAGTGTTCGCGTTAACATTGATAAGGAGCTGTTGGACTCGGTCCGCGACGACCCAAATTTGCTCCAGAGGGTCATAACTGGTGACGAATCATGGGTTTATGGTTATGACGTGGAAACCAAAGCTCAATCATCGCAATGGAAGCTGCTTCTTTGGAATAGGCAAAAATCGAAGACAAGCCAAAACACGTCTAACCAAAACAGCTGTCAACAATTAACTAAACATTCAAAATGGCCGATTTTTTCAGCATAAGTGAGGGACATTAGTACCAACCTAACGCCACAAAAAAATCGAAAATCGAATATACGTAGCCCGCGGAAATTCAAAATTCGCGATACTTTTTGAACAGACCTCGTATATTCTTCGTCCTGAAATTTGTATTCATCTGCAATATGAGTTCATTTGACGAGATTCCTGTTGCCAAAAATTCCCAAAACAAAATTGCTTCGTTTTCAAATTTTCTAGATGAACATTTTCTGTTATCGGCCATTATAACAAGCTCCATGAAATATTCACGAAGTTAATTATCTAGAGTTCAGCAAGTTTTATCTCGAGAACGATGAGTTCGTTTAAAAAAATAAAAAACATTTCGATTCATTTTTTAATTCTCTATACATTTCATCTCAATAATTTTAATGCTATTTATTAATAAATCATTTTTTCTATTCAAATTAATTTCATCCAATTTTACGAACACGTTCGTTTGAAATTTTCACATATTCAATATTTTTTTCAAACTGCTTTCAACCAGTTTCAGAATTGTCAGCAAATTCTACCGCTAGCGAGTAGCTCGGTTATCTAAATTTACGCTTTGAACCCCTTGATTAAATAGTTAGAGACGCTGCTTCGGGACAAATGTTTCACGATAGCATTGTGAACATCATTAAGCGTTACACAGCTATGCGTTATCATTAAGCTATGCACAGTTTCAGAATTTTCGGCGAATGCTACCTAATGGTAGCACTCGCCGAAAATGCCACTCTCCATGCTTCTCGCTAATGCGAGAAGCATGGATGTCAAAATTTATAGTTTAACTACTTTCAATAAATAGTTAAAGATTCGGTTGCAGGACAAAAGCATCCTCAATGCGTCATAGGCATCCCATAAGAACCAATCTGCGCAGTTTCTGAATTTTCGGGCGACAGCTATGGGTAGCGATTTTTTTCCACATTCCCCTCTCAGAGGATGGTACCGCATTAAAAGCAGCAAACGGCGCGCGGTATACTGGCTATGCTAACCTAGCTGGCTACCAGCTTCAGTCTCATCGGGACACGGGGGATTATCGGAATAATTTATGAAAAGTATTCATTTTCCCACTTCGTATTTATACAAATTTAATAGGAAGTCTGAAAATTTCAAGAAGGCCTGGAATAATAATAATAGTATGAATATTAAAGGTAGTAGCACTTTTTTTTAAAGCAGGAAAATGTATTATGCACCGTCAGAGAACTCGTCGTGTATTTACTGCTGTGTGGGACTTGCACGCACTAAAAACCTTCTACTCAGGCTTGCTTAAAACCACTCCGGGACCAACTTGCAGTATTACTTCGGAGTGGAGCCCCGTGTTAAGCTCCTTCGAGCCCCTCCGGTCTCAGACTTCCGGTCTCCGAGCTAGCCCGGTAGGTTTCCATGTCGATCCAGGTCTTTATTCTTCTCTTGTAGAATCGTCCTAACGAAGGTTGCTACCCTGCACCAATATTCATTTTCTGTGAGTATCAGCTCTGTCATTTTCTCCGGTGTTATGTGCCCTACTTCTGCCTCGAGTTGTCCTCTTTCTGCCGCTTTTGGATCCACCTGCCAACGCTCGTTCCAGTTCTGCAGGGTTTGTTCTTTCGCTATTTCCGTCTCCTCTTTCCTTTGGACTACTTGTTCTGGTTCGACCACTCGCTTCATCTCGTAGACCCGTTTCCTCTCAAGAGCCAAGAGGTCAATCGGAGTTACTCCTGCGATTCCCAATACCGCTGATCCTGAGATCGCCCGGTAAGAGCTGGCAATCCTTAGTGCACCTGTCCGCTGTAATCGTCCTATCTGCCTCCTATATGTCTCTTTCTTCATCGAGTCATCCCAGACTTCACTTCCATACAGGAGTATAGAGTTTGTCATTGCCGGCTTTCTCCGAGGAGAGCCGAATCTGTTGCCCGAAGGAGAGCTTTGTGTCCAGATGTAACCCGAGGTACTTGAGAGCAAGTACCTCGGGTTACATCTGGACACAAACAAATCCAAAGTGTCATCGACTTTACAGTAGCAAACCAGACGATAGCCACCAAAAACTCTCTAGTTTTTGCTGGTGATCGTCCTACTGACAAAGAAACAAATCCAAACTGTCACCGATTTTACAGTAGAAAACCAGACGATAGCCAGCAAAAACTCTCTAGTTTTTGCTGGCTATCGTCTGATTTTCTACTGTAAAGTCGGTGACAGTTTGGATTTGTTTCCTTGTCAGTAGGACGATCACTGTTTTCTTCGGTGCCAGGCGTAAGCCATATTCTCGGAACCACGTGGTAATGCGTTTCTTCGCTTGGTTCAGCTTTGTCTGTGCTTCTTGGGTATTCCTTTCGGCAATTACCACGGCGATGTCATCCGCATATCCCACTAGGAAGCACTCATCTGGCATCTCAATGCGCATGATGCCGTCATAGATCAGATTCCAGAAGTCGGGGCCGAAGATGGATCCCTGAACAGCTCCCCCCGCACCCCGTGACGTTCTTTGTGGGGGGTCCGTCTGTCGTCTCGTACATAAGTTCTCGATCTCGGAGCTAGCTCTGAACCATCCGGAGGAGATAGTCCGGTGTTTCAAATTTGACTTCGACAGCCGTCCAGTAGATCTTTCCACCTTGCCGAATTGAAAGCGTTACGAACGTCTAGAATTGCAAGTAAACCTATCCACCGGAGTAGTGGTTTCCCCGCTACGCAGTTTCTGCCGCTTCAACTACTTCCTTTACGGCACCGGCGGTAGATCGGCCCCCCTGAATCCATACTGTCTGTCCGATCAGGGCCGAATTATCCATAAGGCAATGTAGGCAACTGCCTATAGGCCCTGCACTACCGCCGGGGCCCCGCCGACCCGTGAGAAAAATAAAATAAAGTAGACTTGCGCCATGCGCCAATCTCATTTCGATCAATATACAACGAAATAACGAACGACAATTTGCAAGAAACGCAAGAAAAATTGAATTTCGCGGGCTTGCGCGACGGAACTACCTTCATTAGGTTGGTAAGCCTTATTCCTGTTTATATCGCTTGAAAAAGAATACTGTGGGATGAGGGATTCCCCGATTCGCTCGCATAGGTTGAATCATAGACAATGTATTATGTATTTCATTTTGTTCAGCCGTTGCGTTGCGACCGGGGATTATGTTTGGAAAGTTTTACAATGTTTCGAATTCAGAAAAGAGTGCGAAGTGCGACACTGTTATAGATAGATTGTACAGAAGAGTGCTTTGAGAAAATCGACAAAACTCCATAGTAAACATATTCGAATAAATTTAGAAAATTGAAGTGCATCTACGTAAGTTTTTATTTAAGTAATTTTATTGGTAATAGTTCATTTATTTTGATGTGTAATAATTCATTCAGTTTGAAAATAAAGTTTTTATTACTTTGAATGGTCAAATATACTGTGAAATGATCTTTCAATGATCAAAAATGTTGTGTCAAATATTCATATAAATTCTTTGACTACTTTAATATACTATATGTCATATTTCTATCACTTTTATAACCGATTTATCTCAGGAGCAAAATGTCAACAGCACCCGGAAAGAAAAAATATCAAAGTGGATCAGAAAAACGGAAAAAATAGCAACAACAAAAAAACAAACTTAATGAACAATTAAATAAGACACCAAAACTTTTTCAACTCAGGTATACTCCTGAATCGACGGAAAATGAACCTCAACATGCCTCTCCAACTCCGAGTACGTCTGCCAGCGCAACGATGGCGGTAGAGCCGGTAGAGATTCCTTCTGACTCCTTAGAACAGACTGGCCCGGGCCAGGACCACCAAGAGATAGTGATGTTATTTCGAGTTTTGAATTGATTTCACACAGGGATTTACGAGAATTAGATGGATACGTTTTATTATGTGTATTGTAGATAGAAAAGAACCAGAAGCATAGTCTGTTACAAAGAGCATGGAGCGCCGCGACAGTGATGATACGGTTGCGGGGCGGGGGGGGGGGGGGGGGGATAAATCACTATACTATTCACTAGCGCGTTGCCAACTTATAATCTATTTGTCCAGTTCCCAAAGTCACGACAACTAGTATTTGCAACAGATAGTGATATTAGTGCATGCAGATCGTGCAGAGAAAAGTGAGGTCGAGAGTAAGGTCGAATTACTTCACCGATGAATAGCCCATGTTCATCTAGGAGTAGAATACCAGAATGATGTTGGTTTATGGCAAAACATTACCAACGAAGTACAAGACTTTTGGTGTCCTAGAGACCCTAACGGATGTCAATATTTTGATTATGATTTTTCAGCTTCAAGCCGACAGTTTGATGATATTAAAACTAAAAGAAATTTTTCTCGTTCTATGTTGTTCCCGAAACATGTAAGTGGTGGTACAATAAAAAACGAGTGGCTTATGTATTCTTCGACTACTGGAAATGTATAATGCTTTCCGTGTGTTCTTTTTGGTGAAGTCCAAACTGTCCAAAGACAATCTCAATTTCAAACTGGATTTTTTGATTGGAAAAATGCGTCGCAACGAATTAAACAGCATGAGAATAGTGCAACGCACAGAATATGTGTACAGACACTAATTAGTAGACGACGCATTCAAGGACGATTTGACAGCTCTGCGGACATTCAATTCAACAAAGAAAGAGAATATCAGATCAAAGTTTTACAACGAGTGGTGTCAGTGATCAAATTTCAGTCTGCACGTGGATTAGCATTCCGTGGTGATAATGAAGTTCTTGGTTCTCAACATAACGGCAACTACTTGGGAATTTTGGAGTTAATCGCGGAATATCACCCTTTTCTCAGTTCTCATTTAGCCAGATATGGTAATGGAGGCAACGGAAAACCGTCCTATTTGTCTTCGACGATTTGCGTGGAAATTATTGAAATATTGGGAGACAAAGTTTTGCAAAATATTGTTAACGAAATTCTTGAGGCCAAGTATTTTTCAATAAGTGTTGATTCGACACCAGACATATCGCATACTGATCAGCTGACTGTAGTGCTAAGATACGTTACGACGTCAACCGGTGAAGTGACAGAACGTTTTCTTACATTCATTCCCATAGAAAGTCACAAAGGGGAAAAACTGGCCACTATTGTTAAACATTTTTTAATCAAATGCAATATCGACATAACAAATTTGAGAGGTCAGTGATACGACAATGCGTCAAATGTGTCTGGTTGTTACAAAGGCCTTCAGCCGCATATTAAGAGAATAAATAAGCTCGCACACTATGTTCCATGTGCAGCCCACTCACTTAATTTGGTTGGAGTGAGAGCTGTGGAAAGCTGCGTTGGAGCAATCTCCTTTTTCGTATTCGTACAGGCACTGTACAACTTTTTTTCAACCTTAACGCAGCGCCTAGAAGCTTACCGGGAAATTCATTCCCTATTTGGATTTTTGGTAGATTTCTCGACAAAGTCTGACGATGAAATAAAAGAGGCTTGGGAAAATTTTAGGATACATTATTTCAAGGACATTGAGCCTGAGTTTAAAGACGGAATGGTACATTTTAAGTACTTTATTGCGCAATTAGACGCCGAAAAAGAAAAAAGTAGTGCCTGCAAAAAAGTCATATAAACTGATTTTCGGTAATATGGCTCAATCAACATTTCCGAATGTAATGACAGCATTGCAAATATACAGAAGTTTAATGATTGCAAACGCAACTGGCGAACGAAGCTTTTCAAAATTGAAACTTGTAAAAAACTGTCTTCGATCATCAATTGCGCAAAAACGTTTGTATTCACTTGCAATAATGGTCATTGAATATGATGTCTTGGAGAAAATTGACTTTCAAGATATATTGTAAGAATTCACATAAAAAAAACTGAGGGAAGTTAATGTTTTCAAAACATGATTGAATATTTAAATAGTTTACAATACGGTTTTCTGACTGACGGATGATTGATGAAGATGATGATTTACAGTTAGTGAATAAATTAATCATTATGATAATTTTACTGTAATCACCATTTGCAAGTATTGCATAAAATAAAATTACATTACATTACCTGTAAGTAGTTTTGTTGTAATAATTGACATACATGCATTAAAATTTGGTGTTGGTATAAGGTTATAATATCTACCTACCCAAGGAAAGAGGGGCCCCAAGACTCACATTGCCTAGGGGCCTCTATATGGCTTAATTCGGCCCTGTGTCCGATAAGTCTCCATACTGGCGTATAGCCGCTGCAAGTGGGGATTTTAGGAGGCGCTCCAGCAGTTTTCCTGTCGTATCCAACATGCACAGGGACCTGTGCGATGAGGGAGAGGTTGGCTCGCCCTTGCCTTACTGATCAGGGCCAGCTCTTGAACCTTCCATTTCTTCGGGAAAACACCATTTTTGAGACAGGAGTTGTACATATTCAGAAGCAGTTTGCCATCCGACCCTGGGGCTTTCTTGTTCTGACGGGAGCTTGTCACTTCCTTCAGGTACCCTTGCATAAACGGTACCACATTTTCCGATGGCGCGAGGTACCACTCTGTTTCCCATACTGAGTGTGTGGGAAAGAGGGTGTTCACAATGTGGTCTATCTGTTCAGCTTCCAACTTAGGGCCAGCGGATTGGGATCCAAGCTTACGCATAACGACCTTATATCCAAGCCCCCGGGGGTCTCGCTTCAGGTCTTCCCACTTTTCTCGCCTTGCTCTTCGCGATAGCCTTTTTGAGGTCTCTTTTGGCCTGAGCAAATTCCTCGATCTCCGTGACTGCTTCGCCTCTTCTCCTTATCCTGGCTCGGATGGCGGCTCGTCCCAGGCGTAAGCATTCTTTCCTGAGTTCAGCAATCTGCTCGTTGTACCAGTATACCTCTGTCCTTTTCCTCCGGCGTTTGGGTTCTTTCGGCATGGATGCTTCGCATGCCTTGTGAATAAGTCTCATTGTCGCGTTGACAATGCTCTTGGTAGCGCCTATCCCCTGCGGCACTGTGTTCGTCTCTCGATTGATGGTCAGCCGTACGAGGTCCTCATCCATTTTGGCGATGTTCCAACCGGGCTTCCGCTCGATGAGTTCATGATGTCCGAGTTCTGCCTTTCTGTAGGTTATAGGTTATATATTGGTGATTACTGCCAGTGTAATCCTCGATAACCTTCCATTCTGAGACTTCTTCGTACGCCTACTCTGATACGAGGGTTATGTCCGGTATCGTGTCGGTGTAACCAGGTCTTCTGAAGGTCGATGTCCTGCCGATGTTGACCACGGATAGTCCCGTTCTGGCTGCCATGTCGAAAATATACCCTCAGACGTCCATCGTAGGCATTCCCCACTCTATTGCCTTAGAATTGTAGTCGCCGGCCACGATAACGTTCCCTCCTAGTTGTACGATGGTGTCCTCTAATTCATAAATCTTGTTCCTGAAAACGTGGGTACTTTCGTTCGGGGTGAAGAAGACGCTCACTATCGTGACACCGTCGCACTTAACCCAGACGAAACCTCGGTCACTTCCCTGGGCTATGACATGGAGACTGGGTAGTTTCGGTATCCGGATGGTCGCCGTGCCCAGGTTGTCGGCGTATCATCCCGCTCCATGCCCGCTCAGGATCAGTACGAGAAGTCCATCCGCCGTTCTGCTTCTGTGGATATTTCCCTGGAGGATCTTCACGGCCGTATTGTGTGCTCTGTCTCTTCGAGTGCCCGTCGGTAAGCCTGGGAGTTACCCGTTCCGGGTGCATCCTTGAGTTTGTCTGGGGCCAAGACACGTTACTTGCACAGGAAACACTTCGGCTCGTTCTTACACTCCTTTTTTGTATGGCCTTTGGCCCCGCATTGGATGTACAGGCCTTGGCTCTTCCTGTTTGGACCTTTACAGTTACAGAAAACCCAGCCAATCTTGATTTTACCAGATTTATAATTAGTGAGATGGTCCGCTCCTTTTTCATTGATCCGGAGGAAAGCCGTCCTCTGGCCTCGGAGGTTTTCCTTCGTGAGGGATATCTTGAATTCTCCGAGGTTCTTTTTGACTGTGTCCTTGACTTCCTCCTCCGAAGTATATCCTTCGAGATCACTGATTTCAATGGTCGCCATCAGCTCGAGTTCCCGTATTGTGTCTCTATCTTCGAGGATCCCTTTCAGGTCCTCGCTGAACTGCCCCATGTCTCTGGTGTTGTGTTCCAGGAGAACATTAACCCGCCCGAGTTTGGCGGATGGCTTTGATTTCCGTCCCAGACGCTTCGGGGCTCACTTTCGTGTGGATTTTCTTCAGTATCTCCGCGAAGGTCCTGCCCTCAACAGGTTTTATCAGTAGAGCATCCGATCTGGGCTTTTTCCTTTGATTTACTCTTCTTCGCTCCCTTATCCTCCGAGGGCTTGGTTCGGTGAGGGGTCGTCCGAACTGCTGCTCCCTCTCTGCTTCTTCCTCTTTTTTCTTCTTCTTTCTCCGATTAGCCTTCCGTGTCGTGACCTGTACGAAAGCATCGAAGGCTTTCTTGGTTCCTTTCTCCTGTTATTCTTTTGCTTGGCCCTTCTCCCTTTTCTCCATTTCTGACGTCATGGCGGGCTGTTTGCTTTACGCTTTTTACTTCCTTTCTCCGGTTGGTCCTCTGTCTGCGTCTCCTGGTTTCTCCTGACCAGCTGAGCGGACTTCCACGGGGCGCGGAGATTCAGGATGATGTCGATAGACTCCTCCAACTCAGATTTACCGCTCTTGACATCTGCGCTAATGTTGGGTTGCCTTTTGTTAGCCGCCCTCATAATTTTCAAGGTATATTTGCAGTTACCTACTTCCTCATCTTCCATCTTCCTTGCATTTGCGATGTGATCCTCGATGGGAAAGTCTCTTCTCTTGCTCTGTCAGTTTTCGGAGTGGAGAAACCTTCGCTGTCTCCCCCTGTTGCTGTCATCTTCAGGCCGTGTGGTATGCCGTTTTTTTGTTTTGTTTTCTGTTTTATTCGCTGAATTATCAACCAGTACAGCATCGCTTCTTGGTGTCATTGAAATGGGTAATTGCCCCCCCCCCCCCCCCCCCCCGTTGTCAAATTCGCGGGATCATTTACACCGACAACCGGGGCTCTCACCCGGTCGGGGTCGACGGCGAGATTCATTTCGTTGAGGCTGCTCGATTGGGCTAGTCGATAGAGTTTATCACACATTTCATCTCGCCGTGTAGTTTTTATTTAGAGGTTCTTTCCCCGAGTATTGCTTATTTGTCAGGCTCCTCCCCCTGACCTGCCCGGCAAGAGTAACCCTGCCAGAACCCGAAGGCTCCGCCGGTATAGCTCAGAGGATCACAGTGGCTATCAAGTCCTCCCAACACGATAAGGGACTCAAAATCCATCCACATCACATTCACGCTAAGAAGAAACAGCTGCCCCTAGCGTCAAACTCGAGAACAAAACTCTCCCAGTCGCGAATAAAGTTAAATATCTCGGTATGCATCTCGACGGACGCCTCACTTGGGCCAAGCACATAAAGAACAAAAGGAAGGAGCTGGACCTCAAACTCAGAAAAATGTACCAGCTCATTGGACGAAACTCCCAACTTTCATTATACAATAAACTCACCATCTACAAGGCCCCACTAAAGCCAATATGGACATATGGGATCCAACTCTGAGGAACAGCCAGCAATTCAAATCTCCCAGCACATGGGAGGGAATAGTAATAATAATAGTAATAGTAATAGAAATAGATCCTGACGCCGAATTAAGCGTCGTCTATGAGGAAGGAAAATGGTGAAAATTGAAACTTGCATATTGCTTCTTACATAATTTTGCATATTTTTTTGGTATCATTTTTCAAAATCTTCAAAATATCGAAACTTCAAATCGCCATAACTTATTAGCTTCCGTTTGACCGAACCGATAAAGAAGCTTATAACAATCTTGACCATGCACAGAGAAATTTTCAAAATCCGGAAATAGAGTTATTAGTATACCTGTAATACATACAAAATAATTGGGACATATTTGCATCAAACTAATATTTTCCCCTGTCCATACAATTCGGTTGTTCATCTGAGAAAAGCGATGAAACTTAATGCGACAAGTAAATCCTCCACAAACGACAACCAAAGGCCCCATTTCTCATTTCTATTTATGACTTATCCCGTAATAACCCATGGATTCCAGTGGGGAGCAAGCGAAATCGCGATAAAATCTATTTTTGTTAACCCCCCCTCTCCCCGCCGTCAGCGGTATGCTTTCTTTGGGGAGCAAAAATTTCAGACTAGTGTAACATTTAATCGTACTCGTTCTGACGACAATGATCGCAACGCGTTGTCTAATAATTTTCGTACTTTGTCGTCCAATTGTGCAGAATGGCAATTGTGACGGTGTTTTGGAATCTTTGTACGGTGCATCAGGTGCTCATATATTATATATACTTTTGTATGGGATTTCTCGTAATATACAAAACATTAGGTTCAATAATCGGGCGCGTCGGCGTGGACGGTTTTTCTTTGTTGCTACAGCAAATTCGACGAAGAATGTTAGCAACGACGGCGGAACAACAACGGAGACTCATTATACAACGTGTAAAATAACGACTGAACAATTAGTCGCCGACGCACGGGCAACGTTCACGAGGGTGCTTACGGGGGCGTGCAACGCGAGTAAGACTTAAAGTTTCAGTATTGATCGATCTTATGTCGAAAAAAAAACAACGTCAAATTCTTTTATTTATAATTCATATCTTTGTAGAAATGATAGAGGAACGTTTCGAAAAATTGGAAAGATCTTTCAACGAACGATTCGATGAGATACGAAAATTGATCGTTCGACCGATGACGAGGCAGGAATTCGATTTTTCCGAGACGAACGATGACGAGGACGAAAAAAGTGAAATAAGGCTGTTCGACGGAACAAATCGTTTGAAGGGCATTGTCGTCGATACTGATGAGAATGAATTTGACAATGAAAGCGAAAGAATCCCGCTGCCCACGTTGCGCCAAGATGAGGTCGAACGTTACAACAATAGCGTGCATGGTATATTTTTCACTGTCGTCGTATTACGGCTAATTCTGGTTATTTTCATTGACGGAGCGATATTTAAAAGAAAATTATCGTCGATTATAGTTATTTGCTTCCACGTGGAGGAAGCTTTGTTTTTGTTAAAAAAAATGTTTGAGTTTTAAAGATCAATACGTTCTGAATGTACCAAAAGATCGGAAAATCACATTTCGAAGAAAAAACCGTGTGCCTGTTACAAGTACCCGAAATTTAAATGGCCATGTGTCGAATATGACTTCAGCAATTGCGCTCAAATTTAGCACACAGGTAGAGCAGCCAACCACCTATAATTGTCGTAATTTTCATTGAAATTATTTAAGGAGTTATACGCAGTCAGGAGACCGAAAAAAGAGAGTTTTCAAGAATTTTTCCTGGAAAAACATTTAAACTTATTAACGTAAACATTTATATACATATTGTAGTAACTTTTAACTTTATTTTCATCTTTTTTATTTGAAAAAATTATGATTTTTAAAGCTGCTATAGCCGATCTCCGGGAGCTCCTCTAAAATAAGATGTTTTACAGTGAGCACGATAACGCGGGATTGGATCATCAAAAATAAAAAAACAAAAAAGTTTTCGAAAACTTTTTTGTTAAAAAAAAGCCGCCATTTTGTTAAAAGTTAATATTTTACCTATCCCTTCGATTAAATACTGGATAATACCTTATAATAGCGCGTTGTAATAAGGTATTATCTAGTATTTAATCGAAGGGATAGGTCACTAATCACTAAAAAATATATTTATAAAGCTTGTGTAAAAATTTGTGACTGATCGGTTTAGCTGTTTCCGAAGAATCTTGCTCCCTGACTTTAAAAGCACAGTTTTGAGGAAAACGCATTCAAACTTTCAAAATTTACTTTCAAACGCTCTGAGACATCTTCACAAATATGCGTGTAACTTCGAGAATATTTGTCGGATTCACATCAAATTTTCTGTGTATATACTTAAATACTTAAAAGGAATAAAAAAAATTATTTATTTGAAAATCCTCACAGCGTATGACCCCTTATGGGTTTCAGATTGTACAGGATTTTTAATCTTGCGAAAAATGTTTGGGATCCGTATAACTTTGGAAATGTTTAGCTATCAAGCCAAACATTTTCGAAATCGATGAGGAGACGATCTGCAATTCTCAATAAATTGCATCTATCTTCTTTTCACTTTTTCACACATTTTAGTCGATGAGCGACAAAGCAACGTTTACACCTACTACTGGCGAGTGTCGAATTTAGTTGGAAAATTATTGGAATGGGATACCGGTCGTTCCGAGCGTAGTTCAAGCTTCTACGTGGGCGATACCGGATACGCGATGTACTTGAGATTCACACCAAAATACTTTCCGGACGGAACGATTTTCATCAGTGTCGGATTAACGGCTGGACATAACGATTCCAAAATAATCTGGCCATTTCCATTGCAAATTCGTATAGAGGTATTAATTATAATAATATAGACACTAGTTATTTTCAGAATAAAATAGATCTTCCATTCAAATATCGGTATTTAAAAAATGTTTAATTCAATTAAAAATGTGACGAACTCAAAAACAACTAGTAGCGTGAGATACCGATTTTTGTTGAAATTCAAACATTGTCACATTTCGCTGTCAGCTTTCTCACAGAGGAAACTTCCTTTTAAGGAAAAAAACCGCGTTTTCAATGCCAATATGTTTATAATGCTCCAAAGCATCAAAAAATCACATTTAGAAAAAATGTTCGTATGGATGTGCGTGTATGATAGGGGTGAAAAATAGAAACCGCTGTCACGTCGAACTGGTTTGATTTTAGTCCTGAAATTTGGCAACGAAGTTAATCAGTATTGGCCCTTTGTTCACTATGATTTTTGGGACAATTCGGGAATTATTTTGGATTTTATAAGATTTTTAAATGGTTCAAAAAAGCGTGTTAAGGGCTCACATACCGCTGCGCGCGCTGAAAACCGAGTAAATTTGAAAAATTATTATAAAGGTTATATGGCGAAAAAAAAATTAAATTGTTAATTTCACATTTTTTATTAACTTGTCAACTTTAATAAAAAAAATTTTTTTTATTTTTTTTATAAATATTAACATAATTTTTTACGGGTATAAATGGACTACTGATGAAAACCATGGCGCTTCCTTGTCGACATCATAACTACACCAAAAATTGTCTAATCTGCAAAAATAAAAAAGAATCTAGTAAGATAATGTAGTAGCAATAAGTCTGATGGAGGGATTTTGTATGCAATGTTAAAAAAATAGTGTTTAATAATTTATAAAAAATTGTCCAACCAACAATTAGAAAAACTACTCGTCAAACTATAGAGATAATAATTATCAAGATTTAAAAAAAAAATTTTTAAAATATAAAATATTGACTGAGTTATCATTCTGGCGCTGTCTAAAAACATAGTTTCGAGAAAAACGCGTTTAAAGTTTCTGGTAGGTAGCCGTCCCAACCCGATGTCCGGTCACATTTATTGCTATAACTTTGTAACGGAGTGGAATTTTCTTAAAAGTATTTTTTTATTTCTTGAAGGTATAAAAAATAAAAATTTAAAAAATCGATTTTTTGAAAATTTCAGGGGTATGTGAGCCCTTAAGAGCACGACTAACGCAATGGTCGAGGTAACGCAATGGAACTTTCTACACAAACAGACTATCATAAAATACTGTTCGCTATTGAATCTGGAAAAAATTGATCGAGGCGTTCAAAAGTTATAGAATTTCAAATTTTTCGAAAAATTACTATAGGCGTTTAGTAAGGCTGTAGCTCGTGTATTTTTTGGGCTATCGAGTAAAAATTCTGAACATCGATTGGGCTCTATCTAAGAATACTCCATTTTAAATTTGAAGAAAAAAAACCAATCGAGGCGGTTTATGGAATTTTTAATTGACACAAAATCGATATGTGTTTAAGAGGGCAACTCATGAATTTGTTTGGCAGGAAAGGAATGTATAAAATTTATTCAAACTTTGCGAATATTTTATACATATATTCAAATAAATATGGTAATTTTTCTGAAGTATTTTCTTGGAAAACATGGAAGATTTCAGCTCGGAGGATACCATCAGACGTAGCTGTTTGTGTACATTCTGGAGGCCACCGTTTTCATCTGAAATCAATAGGGTTTCAAATTTACTTTAAGGACATGTCTTTCTTCTATACGAACCTAACTTCCCCCCAAAAAATTGAAAATTGCACTTTAAGAGGTGTTGAACCCTTCGAGGTTACACGTTCGGATCGTAACGCGCCCGGGCACAGGGGGTCACAATGACCCCAGACATCTTTAAACGATTGCCACGTCGACTGTATCGTTCGGAATGTCTTTAAAAAATTCAGGATAATAGTTTCAACCATGTAGAATGTAAAAAGCATAGTAAAATTTTTTATTTTTATTTTTAAGATGGCAAGAAAGAATTATGAAGGGTCAATTTGTGAAAGAAGCCAAATTTACGAAAAAAATCATAACTTCTACAATTTTTTTTTTCATAAAATTTTAGGGTGAGTGAATAGTTTCATAGTGGGCGTTTCCAAAAAGGTATTTATTTTGACATCTGAAGAGGGTCTAAAGGAATTTCATTTCGGAGTAAAAAAGTACAATAATTAGGAAAAATGCTCGATCAATTACCAGAATTTAATACAAAAATGTAAGAATTGGATATACACGATATATATATATATAAATAAACATTCGATGCGTATCGCACATTGGGCGATAGCACGATGAGCAAAGCTGCTGCGTTTTATGATCTTCATGGCATTTGCATAATTCACAACGGACCCTTTTATGCAAATATTGTCGTTCTTGGACCTGTTCTAGAGGCATTCCAGTGCCAAGAATTTCAGCGATTCCATTCTTGAGATGGTTTCGGATATTATATTATATTATATTACGCCGATATATATATATGAAGTGAAATCATCGAAATGTAATTTCGTAATTTTTTTTCGGAGTTTCGGAGTAATTAATTATACTAACGTAATTTTTAAAAAATTTCAACTCTCACGGTCACACTTACATCACACCCAGAATTCCCGCACAGAAAAAAAAATTTAATAATTTTTTCAAAAAAATAATGTGCTGGTCACACGGAGGATCAAATTGACCCCGGCTCGCGCGCAATTTTTTCTCATTGAATGCGACGAAGAAACTGCTGACGCGATTCGTGCTACTCCAGCCTATACTTACTAAGGGAACGCCAAAGCATCGTCAGAGGGCGGGGCAGTGCCCTGGGTCGTTAAGAACAAATTGAAGTTTTGGCTTAAAGTTTCGCTTGGGATCAGGCTGACCCCCCAAAAACCGCGGATGGTTAAACAAAAGAGCATAGGTTTTTAAATTATGCTCTTTTGTTTAAACACCTCTAAAATTGCAATTTTCAATTTTTTGGGGGGAAGTTAGGTTCGTATAGAAGAAAGACATGTCCTTAAAGAACATTTAAAACGCTATTGATTTCAGATGAAAACCATGGCCTCCAGAATGTACACAAACAGCTACGTCTGATGATAAGCTCCGAGCCGATATCTTCCATATTTCCCGGGAAAATACTTAAAAAAAATGTTCTCAAAGTTTCGATAAATTATATACATTCCTCTCTTGCCAAAAAAATTCATAAAAATCACAAAAAAACATAGTCCTAAACCTATCTCTCCCCTTAATAAGACACTAGTTAGTGCAACGTGTACGGGTATTGTCAAATTACCGGGTAAAATGTTGTATATAGATAGAATGCCATTCAGGAATGATTAAGGTTGAACGTAGCGAGAATCCATGAGATGGTTGTGCATATATACAATTAGCAATAATCCAAGATTTTGGCATTTTCAATACATATATGGAAAGCTGCAGTTGAAATTTGCAAGTTGCTTCCTCGAAATTTCACACATCGCTTAAAGCTTCCTACGCGAGGAAATCAAAATTGAAATAGATACGATTCTTCATAGAGAACACTTTAAGGTAGTAGTCTGGTAACTTAAGCCGATTTTCGTGTCTTTTTTGGAGGGCGTCTTTTTGTAGGAAAATAAAAATGAATCGTTTTGGATATTTATGATGTTTTTATTTACATATTAAAGATACAAAAAAAAAATTTTTGAAAAAATGTAATAGTTTATTATTATTATTATTATTATTATTGATCGAAGTTGGCACCTCGAAAAAAAGCGCGTGGGTGGCCCCGGTGATTTTGGCTCTTGATGTTATCTGAAATCAAAAATTCTTGATGATTCTTAATCTATAGACGTGTCATTCTGGTCGGAACTACTGAAGTTAAATTTCTTTTTATTTTACAACCCCTTCTTTGCTAAAATAAAAGGACTTTTTTTCCAACGTCCGCCATTTTGTTATTTATCCATGAAATTTAACTTCAGTAGTTCCGACCAGAATGACATGTCTATAGATTAAGAATTATCAAGAATTTTTTATTTCAGATAACATCAAGAGCCAAAATCACCGGGGCCACCCACGCGCTTTTTTTTCGAGGTGCCAACTTCGATCAATAGTGATAATAATAATAATAATAAACTATTAAATTTTTTTTTGTATCTTTAATATGTAAATAAAAACATCCTAAATTTCTAAAAAGATTTATTTTTATTTTCCTACAAAAAAACGCCCTCCAAAAAAGACATGAAAATCGGCTTAAGTTACCAGACTACTACCTTAAGCGTTGGGTCAAATTTCGAGGAAGCAACTTGCGACGTTCATCTTGGAGCTTTTTTTTACATTCCGACAGATTCTCGATCTTGTGACAGTGGTATCGGCGAACGATAAACCGAGAGATCGAAGCTCACGCCTCTGGGATCCGAGCACTGTGTGCTCCTCGTTTTTCTGGGGACGACCTCGACGAAGAATGGCCGGAGGATCGTCGGATAATCCGGAATGTGTGGGTCTCAGTATACCGAGGCAATTGTTAACAACCGTCGTCGTCAAACAAAAAAATCCATCCTCCTCCTCCTCCTCTTCGTTATCGACTGGAAACTATCTCGCGAACAACTCTCTGCTCGTAAAACTTACCGTGTACTTGTGACGCAAATTTCATCAATGTAACAACGTTGTTAAATCCATCATGTAATTTATGCAAACGTAATAAATAGCGGTTTTATTAATAATTTTGCTCGTAGAACTTTTCTTTATATGTAAAAAATAAAACAATTTGCCGTTTTCAATACATGTATGCAAGATGTAGCAAAACGTTGAAGAACATAACTTAAAAAAATGGCCGGATCGTTTGGTAAGCACGTAAAATTTTGGGCCTATATTGACTGTGATTTTTGTGACAATTGACAAATTATTTTGGGTTTGATAAAACTTTCCGAAAAATGTGTTGAACATAAGTCATGAACTTTTCGAGCTATCGGTTTGAAAATTTTTACGCAAATAGACTATTATAAAGTAAAGTTGGTTATTGAATTTGGAGAAAATCGGTTGAGGCGTTCGAAAGTTATAGAATTTCGAATTTTTCGAAAAATCGTTGTAGGCGTTTGTGAAGGAGTTAGACGAAGTCAGGAGACCGAATAAAGCTATTTTTCAAGATTTTTTCCTGAAAAGACATTTTAATTTATTAACGTAAAAATTTACATACATATTGTGGTAACTCTACACGCAATTTACACCGCCGATCTGCCAATTGACAGAAACATCACAGCAGCGACATTCGCCGACGACACCGCCCTTATGGTAATACACAGTAACCCAGTGACAGCATCCAAGAAGCTCCAACGAGGATTAAACAAAGTGCACGGATGGATGGAACAATGGAAAATCAAGGCAAGCGACTCAAAATCTATCCACATCACATTCATAAGAAGAGACAGCTGCCCCTAGCGTCAAACTCGAAAACAAAACTCTCCCGGTCGTGAATGAAGGGTAATACAGGCAGAAGTCGGTATTTTTTTTGAGCAAAAACGGAAAAATCTTCGTTTTCGATAATTTCTGCATGGAAAAAGATGAAACAAAGCGCAAAATATATGTTTTTATATTGCTCAGTGGCTAAAGTGAGGATGTAACAATCCGTTGAGTCTAACAGTGAAAAATTCAGTAATTTCTCCCATGGTAACTGAAACTGTAAAGTTTTTTTCAAAATTTTGAACTGCCCGAAGTTTAGCCACTTTGTGCCACCGTTCAGACTTTGTGCCCAAAATTTCAACGGGATTGGTTGTACCGTATCGGAGAACGACAACATCTCGACGGACATCTCTTAAACATCTCGGTATGCATCTCGACGGACGACTCACTTGGGCCAAGCACATAAAGACCAAAAGGAAGGCGCTGGACCTCAAACTCAGAAAAATGTACCGGCTCATTGGACGAAACTCCCAACTTTCATTATACAATAAACTCACCATCTACAAGGCCACACTAAAGCCAATATGGACATATGTGATCCAACTCTGGGGAACAGCCAGCAGTTCAAATCTTGAAATAATTCAAAGATTCCAGTCGAAAACGCTGAGATTAATAACGAACGCGCCGTGATACGTCAAGAACGCCTCAATTCATAAAGACCTCAAAATTAACACCATCCATGAAGAAATCAAAAAGTAGAGCAGAAACTACCAGGACC